>PVKS010050443.1:0-11551 GCA_004027875.1 Aplodontia rufa
ACACTGGTTCCGTCAGAGCCCCCAACACTGGTTCCGTCAGAGCCCCCAACACTGGTTCCGTCAGAGCCCCCAACACTGGTTCCGTCAGAGCCCCCAACACTGGTTCCGTCAGAGCCCCCAACACTGGTTCCGTCAGAGCCCCCAACACTGGTTCCATCAGAGCCTTCAACACTGGTTCCATCAGAGCCCTCAACAGTGTTTCCGTCAGAGCTCCCAACACTGGTTCCAGCCCTGGTGTTACCAGCACTGTTCAAGCTGAGGCCGGCCCAGCTTCCTGTTCCTTGAATTGATCAAATCTGTCATTTGTTTACATCCTTCCAAAAAGCACTGAGTGGACTTTACTTTTTGATTATCAAAACTTTGAGAGTTTTAATCAAATTTGGAAAACTTTCACTCATTAAGTCTTGAGGTGTTTCTGTGTCCTTCGGCCCCTGTTTGGGAGATGACCCCTCGAGGTTCTGTTTGTCCATTTAACATGCGCTGTGCAACTCAGCCCCCTTTCAGGAAAACCCATGTCCTGGTCCAGCTGGGTGTCGTTGGTACTGAGAGGAGGTTTCCTGTTCCTCGTCCTGAGGGAGCTGCCCCATGCTCTCAGGTCCCCTGACCAGCTGACCAGCTGACCAGTTGGGTGTCGTTGGTACTGAGACAAGGTTTCCTGTCCCTTGTCCCTAGGGAGCTGCCCCATGCTCTTGGTTCCCCTGATGCTCACAGTTAGCTCCTCCCTGGGGAAATCCACGTGGAAGGATGGAAATCATTTAAAGCATTAGTCGTTAGTCGCGCAGGCAGATTTTAGTTGCTGATTTGGGTTGAAAGCTTTGTTTTTGAATATCCCCCAGCTGGAAGGACCACCACAGATGACGAGTTGGAGGAGATGCTGGAGAGCGGCAAGCCATCCGTGTTCACCTCAGACGTGAGTCTGGGAGCACCCATGTCCTTACCTGACGGGCGCTCCTATCCTTTGACTTCCTGCCCAGTCCATCCGTACTCCTATTTCTGTTTTTAAAGATTATATCAGACTCACAGATTACTAGACAAGCTCTGAATGAAATTGAGTCGCGTCACAAAGATATCATGAAGCTGGAGGCCAGCATCCGAGAGCTGCACGAGATGTTCATGGACATGGCTATGTTTGTCGAGACCCAGGTAATCATTATCGCCTTGAGACAGCCCTTCAAGCTCACCTCTGGGCCCACCCTTATGCAGGCCAGCTGTTATTTTGTATCTAATCTCAAAATTGAAAAGTTAATTGTGGGGGCTGGAGCAGTGGCTCAGTGGTTATGGCATTTGCCCGGCATGTGCAAGGACGTGGGTTCAAACCCCAGCACCACATACACAACAAAGTCTCAGAGCAATGAAAGCCACATGAAAAACTAAATAAAATTGATTCTCTCTTTCTTTCTCACTATCCCTCTCTCTAAAAAGAAACAAGTTAATTGTAGTACTAAATGTAATAGTGAAATGTTGGGAGCAGCTGGAAGTTTCCGCAACAGAGGACTGGCCCGGTTAGTTGTGTGCATGGCCAGTCAGCCTTGTAGACAGCTACCGGCGACATAAACTTCTGTTTGTGGAGAATTTTTAATGAGATATGCAAATGTTTATGCTAGAGTTTTAAGTTAAGATAAAGTGAGATACAAAAGTTTTATATGTGTATCCATACACATGTGTAAATATAAACCTTTATATAAACACACACACACTTGGCATGAACTCAGCTATGTAGAACACTGTTCCCAAAGGGAGGAGATGAACCAAGGTCTGCTTAAACAGTGAACTGCAGGGTGTTAATTCCCCTCTGGAAACGTGCACCTTCACGGTGGCTGTGAGGAGTGTGCATCCCAGGAGCAGCTGGGAGTGTCGTGCAAACAGCCTCATGGTGCTACAGTGTGCGAAGGCAGAGTGGGAGGAGGATGGGGAGTTGCCTCTGAGAGAACCTGAGGGTCATGCAATCAAAAACACAGGAACTCAGCGTAAATTGAGGTGGCGTGTGCCTGGTGGGAGTCTGTCACACGCGCATGCTCTTGAGCTGCGTCAGATCCTTGTGGGTTCCAGACCCCTCTGGGGAGCTTGTGGCTGTCTGGGTGCCAGGTGAGGCAGAAGCATTTGTACCAAGCCCTCCTGAGAGTGGTTCCAGGGTCTCGTTGGGTGACACTTGATTACCTCAGGCAGGTAGGAAATCTGTTCACACAGAATTCATTCCCCTTGCATCACTGCCAGAAGAAACACAGCCCAGGGGCAGGGTGGGACAAAGTCCTCCTTTTGATTTTTGGGTGGACCTCTTGCCATATAGGTCTGAGGGCTGCTGGGGCCTTGATTCCAGGGGAGACTGTAGACTGATTTTATAGCTATAGACTTATTATTTTGACTTCCCTGTCCTGCTGGCAGCTGTGCCTCGCGGCCTGGGAGCAGCCTGCCAGGGCGCCATGTTGAATCGTCCAGTTCAAAATGTGCACACAGTGCTTGCTAGGGAGCCTGGGCCTGGGCGAGACGGGTCGCTTCTCCTCCTCCTTCATCTCTTTGCTCTTTGCTGCTGCAGGTTGTCTCCTGGCGGACAGCACCCAGGTAACGTGTGCCCCGGTGAGCCAGGGGTGTCCCCTTGGTTTGTGCGTTCATTGGTTCAGTGGAGAGTGTCAGACAGAAGCTGTAGGTACTGATGTTTTAACCAACCAGCAGTGATTCCCACGTGCTGGAAAGGCTGCGTCCTTGGTAGGGACGGCTGTGTGAAGTGGTAAAACATCAGCGTGACCTAGAGCTCGCTGCCTCCTCCATCGTGCTGGCCTGTGGGGCGCTCACCCCAGACCGCTGACGCCTCTGTTGTGTGCATCGCCCCTCCCTTCTGGTTCATCTGATGCACTCGGATGGCTTTGCATTGGCACATTGTAACGTGCTGTCCTATCACCTTCCTGTAGTGAAAGACGGCTCCATCACATGCACGCTGTGTCTGCATAAGAGCTTCCATACGTGGGCGACTGAAGATACGGGAGTCATTAGAAAATGTCTTCTAAGGTTGAAACTTTTTGTTTTAAGGGTGAAATGATCAACAACATAGAGAAAAATGTCACGAATGCTGCAGACTATGTGGAACACGCTAAAGAAGAGACCAAAAAAGCTATTAAATATCACAGCAAAGCGAGAAGGGTGAGTTTGGTTTCTAACAGTTGAGTGCGGTCGCCTCTTCTTTGGTTTCCAGTTGTAATGCAGTAATGTAGTCTGCTGGAGAAGTGGCCCAGAAATGAAAATTTCTTCAATAATAAATACTTTGTTTTGAAGCTAATGATTGTGGACGTTTTTGAAGCACATTAGGTGAGTTCTCAGTGATCGCAGCTCCCTCCACTCCCTCGAGTCCGCACCGTCTCCTTTTGTGGTTGGATAAGCTTCAGTGTCTCTTGGGACGTTATTTGGAGGGTGCTGCAGAAGTGATGGGCCTGGGAGTTCTAAAAGCCTTGGTGAACATTTCTTCTTCATTTAGATTATTTGCCAGTGGTTTGGAGGAAAGAAGAGATTGATGTGAGACTGTAAGCCTGGCATCTCACGTAGCACCCACTTAAGGGGCGCACGGAGATCGGCATCCCTTTTGCCTGAGATCTGCATCCTTGCATCAGGAGGAGCCTTGCATGAGCTGAGTTCCTAGAGCAAAATCCAAGACTTGCTCCAGGACCTTAGGGCTTCGTAGTGCCGACCCTTGGGGGAGTGTGGCTTTCCACGTTTTGCTGCACGCAGAGAGGCTGAGGCTCCCGGACGCCTGCCTGGGAGCTTGGCATCCTTGTCTGCATCTTGAGTGACACTCAGGTGTGAGTGACACCTGCAGCTGTCCACCCAGCCCGGTCAGGGTCAGGGAGCTGTCCGTGGTGGGCCCTGGCGGCTCCTTGTTCTCCTCTGCGTGGGAGTTTGTCACCCTTGCCTTCTCGGAGCTGCTCTCAGAGGCCTTTTACTCAGTGCAGGTCGGCATTTCCCTGGCAAGTGAGCAAAGGCTCTTGGCACTGTGTGCAGAGCTGCAGGCGGGCTGGGCGCGCTGCACTGAGACGTACCGGGGCTGTGCTTTGGTCTGCAGAGCACATCATCCACACCCCTGCCTGCCCAGGCACAGCTGGGTACGTTCCTTATCTTTGAAGTGTAGGGCATGGCTTCCCACATTATTCTGAGTTGTTTTTTTAAAATATTGACTGTCACGTAAGTGAAGATGGTGAGAGGCACACATGGAGTGCTTGGCTTAGTTGACCCGTTGGAGTGCTTGACTTAGTTCTCCCTGCGTCCAGACCGGAACACTCCAGTGCCGTTCAGGGAAATGTGAGTGGATAGCGTGGTTCCCAAAGAGCAGTGCATTCTTCTTGCACCCGAGTGTGAAGCCTGCCTCAGTGTCCCCACCGTGCATGTGCTGGAGCCTGAGAACTAACACACCCAGCTCGCTCCCCTCCCTGCTGCCCAGGTGCTCGCTCTGTCCTGCCCGATGCTGGGCGTGCCCTCTCCCGGCACCCAGGGTTACCCACAGGGGCTACATGTTCATTTTTCTGGGGTATGTGAGGAGCAGTGAGGGGTGTTAACTGCCAACAACTTGCTACACAAAAATTTATCCAAGCAACTTGATTGTGCTGCATCCATTGAAGAAACCTGGTGTCCCAGAGTGACAGCAATTCGGTCACTGAGCAGCCTGATCTTTCAGCCGATGTCCTGTGACTTAGTTTAAAATGAGCTCTGATGGGCATTTTATGTGCAGGGAGGGGTGTCTGTTAGCATGGTGGCTACGCTGTAATCAACTCGCTTTTCTTTGACAGAAAAAGTGGATAATCGCTGCTGTGTCGGTGGCTGTGATCGCCGTCCTTGCTCTAATTATTGGCTTATCAGTTGGCAAGTGATGGCGTGGATGCTGCCGGGTGCTTGCCTCCCTGACAGGGCAGCAGTAAGTACCTGACCAACTAACCGACTTGCTTGCTTTCTCAGCCAGCGTAGCGTCTGCCCAGTTGTCCTGTGCCCAGGTGGCAGCGGCCTGGGCACTGGTGCTGTGTGCTGTCCTCAGCGCAGCCTTGGTGAGTGCTTGTGGTCACTCCTGCAGCCACGCACGCCTGCAATGAGGACCAACACCGAGTCACACCCAGACCTGAGGATCACTGTGAGACATACGCTCACCATTTCTCTGGAATCGAGAGGCTGGAACTGAAGTTAGGCAGGCATTGGACAAATCCTTTGCTAACTTTTCCGTTTACAGCGTCTGTTTTGTTCAGAACGTCTTTCTTGAAGCTGCGGTCATTTAGTTAGTGTGTACGTTGGTTCTTCCAGGCCACTGAGTATCAGACATTGGGGTTCCTGAAGGTCATCGTTTCTGTCCACTGTGAGTTCCTTGCCCCCACGCAGGTGTTACCCTCAGGTCCCTCTGACTTCCTCCTACATGGCGTTATGCTTCACTGTCTGGTGTGTTGGGTTTGGGCATCTGCATCACTCCTCTGAAGTGCCTGGAGTGCGCACCCGGCTTCCTCAGTGCTGGGAGTGGGGTGGCTGGGGCGCAAGGCCTCCAGGTGCCTTGGTTCCTGATTCAACACCATGGCAAAGAGGTCTTCCTTGTATTCTCTGGCTTCATTGCTACTTCCTGGTCTTCCTTCCTTTCTGTTTTTCTCTTGGTGTGCTGGGGTCTGAGCCCAGGGCCTGCACACTCTGGGTGAGAGCGCTGTGCCCGCTGAGCCACACCCACCCTAAGGTGGCTTTCTTTGTGGGAGTGTCAGGCGGAGCAGCAGCACAGCTGGGATAGTGCTCTGATGGGCGGACCCAGGAGGTGGGAGAGAGCGGTTCAGGGGTGGCGCCACCTGCTGCGCTTCCTAGCCTTCTGCCTGTTGGGCGTGGGGTCTTTTAGCCCTGTTTCCACTCGGTGGACAGTCATGTATCTTTCCTAACGCTTTCCTTTTGGCTGTGCTGAAAACTGGGCTTTTCAGTATCTTTGTGATTTTAAAGTATGTGCTGTGTTGTTTTTAAGCACCTTGCAGGGCCAATGTGGTCACACTACAGCCGCAGGGGAATGCTGCTTTTCACCCGTGCTGCTGGGTGTCATCCGGGACTAAGGGAAGGTTCCTTTTGGCATGACCCCTGTGGAGTGGGGCTTCAACCTGTGCCCTAGGCCACCTGGCCATTTTGCCCTGGGGCCTGTGAATAGGAACGAGCACAGGCCGGTCCTCATTCGTGACTGGTGCAAGTGCATGCATGTGCTTGTGTAAAGTGTGTGGTTGTGTGAGGTGGGTGCTTGTATAAGGCGGGGTTGATTGCATTATGTTTTCAGACATCAACTTACTCTCTCACCCTTCAGCACATACTTGTTGGCACCTTCCCAGAGTCTAGGCCTTGCTGGCCTGCAGGACGGGCAGGGTGCAGGGTGCTCTGTGGAGGTGATCTGATCCTCAGCGCTGAAGCCCAGTGAGACGCCCATCTTATATAGGAAGAGGCAGGCAGGAGGTTTCTCTGTCCTTGGTGGCAGACTTGACATGAGCTCAGAACCAGATCCACTCCTGTGGGTGTCCTGGCTCTACTGTGGGAGTCCCCGAATTCAGCCAGCCCCACCACCAGCTAGCCTCCTCCCTCTCTGCTTCCTTTCTTCCCTCCTCCCCTCCCCCTCCTCCCTTCCCACCCTTCTTCCTTCCTTTCCCTCCCTCCCTCCTCCTTCCCTCCTCCCTTCCTCCCTTCCTTCCTTCCATGTGGGGCCCCATGCTCAGCATGCAGGCACCCTGCCTCTGAGCTACACCCCGGCCCAAGCAGGCCTTGCTGGACAGCATGGTAGCTGTGACTCCAGAGGAGGCATCTGCCATCTGTGGCTTGCCAGCTGTCCCCCTGTCTTCTGTCCCACTGCAGATGGGTTTCTGTAGGAGATGAGACATCCCCACCTAAAAGGGCTTAGCTTTGGTTGTGAGGATGCTTGCTCACAGGAGGAAAGACCCCGTGCTGGGCCTGCCCTGTGTCTGGGCGTAGGTGTGTGGAAGACTAAGTTAGTGTCTTATTGATTTCTTATGCACACTCACATACTTAGATGAAAAAAAGGGTAAATAGGATATTTTTCAGTGAGAAATAGATCAATTTAAGGCTTTAAAAAGATGCATAATACTCCCGGTTAACAGCAGTTCTGGAATTTGATTATAGTCAAAGGAAAGGATTTATTAACAGAGATAACCACATGTACCATTTCCTTCCAGAGACAAGTGGTTGTTTTAATAGCACATATTTTAAAGCATGAATTGATTTAGTTTAATATGCACATGTCCCCAGCTTAATGCTTTCACTGTGGAGTTACCTAACTTTTCCTGGCCTGTAGGGTTTCTTAATCATGGTCTTATATCTTAAAACTATTCCAAATTCCAGGATTTTGTTAGGAAATGACACTGTTGATTTCTTTGATATATTGCAAACTAATGTTTTTCTTTATTTTTTCAGAAAATGATGTTCATTATTATCTGTGTGATTATTTTGCTTGTGATCCTTGGAATTACTCTAGCAACAACATTGTCATAGCAACACACCCTGAGAGCTGTTTGTCCTTGGAGACTCAGCGGGTTTGCAAGGAAGTCTGCACCCTCTCCTCCTGCGCATGACTCGGACCCTGCGCTGCGCTGAGTGCTGGCTTCTTCCTGGTGAAGCCAGGGGACAGGCACAGCGGGCTACCAGGTGCTGGAAACCCCGGAGCCCACAGGTGTGACACACTACCCCCGACCTCACAGAGATTTGACAGCGTGACGCTTGCTTCAGTGGCCTTGAAACGAGGAATTATTGAGAATTTCAATTCTTACAATATTCAGTGTTGAAAATGCATGTGAAGTTTAATTAGGATTACTCTGTGTTACGAAGTGGTAGATTGTAGGTCTAAAATGTTCTTTCCCTCCCTTCTCCCAGCTAACATATTAATTAAGAGAATTTTTGTACAATATGTGTGTTTATGTCCTGTTTACAGAACTAATTTTTATTATCACAGAGTTGTTTTGTAAGATAACTATACTTTTAAAGGCTTAATATATTAACATCTACATTTACCCCATTTTTATATGCTAAATATTCCTGTGTGAAGGAAGTAGGAAGCGTCATGATTTTGGGCCATCTTTGTAGGGCCGTTACCATGGCAAGTGCTGGCTGCAGAGCCCCCCAGCCTTCCAGTGCCTTCTCTTGATCTCCACTTAGGGAGTTTAAACGTGCCTGCTGCCTCCAGAGAGTCTGGAGTGCTGTGGTTCGCTCGTGCCTGCCTGTTCCAGGACTCAAGGTAATAAGTAATTAGTCACTGTGCTGTGAAGACAAGCGGTCCCTTCTTTGTTCTTTAGAAGGCCTGTGTTCCTGTGTGCACCACAGTGTCGGAGTTGAGGGTGTTGACGCGTGAGACGCAGCCACTCATCAGTGCAGACTATGTGAGTGTCTCTTGAATGCTCTGGAGTTCCTGATATTCTGCTGAACTCTAGAAGCTAATTTGCAAAATTGATAAGCTGTGATGTTTAACATTTTGTTGATGATTAATGTTTTGGATGAGAAGTCCAGTTTCTGTTTAGACCTGAAGGATGTCTGGGCCAGTGAGTGGATGGTGGCTATGGTAGCAGCGGTCTGGGGCATGCAGGCAGCTCCCTGGGCTGGGAGCGGGTGAGCCTGATGGTCTTTTTGCGTCTTTGCTCTGAGCTGCGGCAGAGGCTGGCTCCACGCACTAAGTGGGAAGCGGTGGGCATGGGAGGAGCCTGGTTTCCTTGTTCCCATGCCAGGGCGCAGTGCAGCTCCAGCTCTGCGTTTCTGCCCCTGCTCACCCTCAGACCTCCCGGGCGCCCAGGGTGCTGTGTGTTTTGCTCTTGGCGCGGCTGCTGCAGGAGACGACGAGGTCGGGATGCTGCCACCCTCTGCACTCCACACCAGGCTCCCTTCAGGGCAGCCTCGGCCCTCAGGGTCCTTGCTCGGGGCTGTCTTCAGGGGAGGGCTCAGAGTGTTTTCTAGGGCTGTTGTGCGTAAGCTCTTTGATTTGCACTTCGGGAGATTAAATCCTCACGAAGGAACGCATCTGCATGCCTAAGCCTCCTGTCTCTAGTTGGAATCAGATTTTTAAAAATGCATTTACAGGTTCACTCTTTAATCATTTCTTCAAATATCTCATGTTTACATTTAAGAAGTTTCCAGGAGCAAAAAAGAAATACTAAGCCTTCTGCCTTATTTCTGGAAAGGTTTGGGGGAGATATTTTGTTGTATGCCCGTTAATAAATTGTTGTAAAACAGTTGCTGTGACCTGCGTTTATTGTCGTGCATAACCGGGAGCCGTGCGTAACCGGGAGCTGATAAAACAGCTTTGCATTGTTTGTTGTCATCACATGCTCACGTCTCAGGATTGCACCATGACAGTCTGGGGACCTGGCACAGTTTTCACGCACTGACTTGTCCTACACACAAGTCCTACTCTCACACTTTTGCACATCTCGTGACTTTTCTGATTAAAGCCAGACATTCTAGATGGCGCTGTAACTCTGACTGACCCTGTCACCCTCTCTTAGTCCTCTCCCCGGCCCCCTTCCCATCCTAACAGACCCCCTTCTACTTTGATGTGATCTTCTGTTTTAGACTCCACACATGAGAAAAAACATGAGGTCCTTGTCTTTCTGGGTCTCCAGCCCACCCACTGTCCTGCGGAGGCTCCTGTGTCCACTGCATTTCCTTCATCCACTCCTCTGACAGTGGGCAAGGCTGGTTCCCTTGCCTGTGCCAGGGTAACTGTGGGCTCACTTTGATTTCTTTACCAGGCAGTGGTGCAGCTGGCTGGCGTGGGAGGTCTGAGATTTTGAAGCTGGGCAGTTGTGTTGGTTTATTTCAAGTCTGCCTTCCAGGCTGTCCCTGCATCTGCACGGATGGGTGCCAGCCAGCACTTGGCAAGTGAGGTCAGCCTCTTTGGGCTGGGGGCTGTCCTCTGCTGATGGCTCTTTTGAGGCTGGGACAGGCTGCATTGAAGTCCCCCTTGGCCTTTCTGTTGGCCACTGTGGTAGGGCGGTGTGCCGGCTCAGAACTGGGGCTTGGTTGCAGGCTGTGGGGCAGGGGTGCACAGAAACGCACCCACAGGCAGAGCACTTGGGGACTTGGCTGCTCCCAAGCAGAGGTCCAGGAGGGCAGGAGGCTGCAGTGCCAGGAAGGCTGGGCAGGGGGTTGAAGAGGGTGAGCCACCGATTGGGAAAGGTGCTGGAGAGCCCAGCAGACCAGGGCACTGGTTTGGCCACTTGGACAGTGCTGTGCCCCAGCAGATGTGGGCCTATGGTGCTGGGGGCTCAGCAGAGGCAGGAGGCAAGGATTTGGGGAGGTTGGTTTGAGCTGGAGGAGGATGAGACCTTTAGGGGGCTCTTTCTCTTCTGAAAGGAAAGGCAGCAGGGAGTGCGGCTGGGGTACAGTGGCCAGCGTGGGGTGACAAGGACAGCAGAGCTGAGGATGTCATCCAGTCACTCCTTAACAGGAGGTCTGTGTAAGAAAGCACAGCTGTGGGTTGTGAGCAGCACGCCCTGGCGGCTTTTCCAGAAGCACAGCTCCCACCTGCCTGGCGTCTCGCCGCGTCACGTCCATAGCAGTGCTGCTGCTTGCGTGGCTCTGCTTGCAGCCGGGCTCGTGGTGCCTGGCGCCAACCACAGACGCGTTCCCTTATGTGGATGGCACCACGCTCCGCTCTGCAAGCGAGTCCGAAGAAAGTCAGCAGCTAGCACAATCAGCATAACCAGGCCACCAGCCATGCCAGGGCCGCCAGGCAGCTCCAGCCTCCTCTTGGGCCCACACGGTGCCATTGCTGCTTCTCTTTACCTCCTGAGGAAGTATCTGGCCTTACCACTAGGGAGCCTTGAGAACATGCCCTGGACCCCTTGGCACATCACAAGGTACTTTCCCCATGTCCTGGCTGCAGATGGCATTGGTAGTCTTTGACCGCTGATCTAAGCAGGTTTGAGAGGTCTCTAGGACATTCCAGTAGCTGTGTGTCAGCAAAAGAGGGGACAAGCAGCACCCTCAAGCCCCTACCAGATGACTCCTTGAAATTCTGCTTGCTTCCCTTTGGCATATTCCTGACTGATGTTAAAGTCTGTAGAAAAGAGGGGATACTGAAGAGGGAATGTACTGAGACTCTGATCAGAACAAAACAACCGTAAACTTCGTTGAGTCAGGTAAACATGAATGTGGAAGTGGTCAGCAGGCTGCACCTGCCCTAAGAGACTCCATGGTGTGTGGACAGCAGCTCTCAGCTGCACCTGCGCTGAGTGACTCCATGATGTAGGACAGCAGCTCTCAGCTGTACCCGCCCTGAGTGACTCCATGGTGTGTAGACAGCAGCTCTCAGATGCGCCTGCCCTGAGTGACTCCATGGTGTGTAGACAGCAGCTCTCAGCTGTGCCCACCCTGAGTGACTCCATGGTGTGTAGACAGCAGCTCTCAGCTGCTCCTGCCCTGAGTGACTCCATGGTGTAGGACAGCAGCTCTCAGGCTGGATCTGCCCTGGTGACTCCATGGTGTAGGACAGCAGCTCTCAGGCTGGATCTGCCCTGGTGACTCCATGGTGTAGGACAGCAGCTCTCAGGCTGGATCTGCCCTGGTGACTCCATGG
>PVKS010050444.1:0-11547 GCA_004027875.1 Aplodontia rufa
TTTAACGATATTCTTATCTGTGAACATAAAGTATTCTTTTGATTTATTTGTTTTGTCTTCATTTTTTTCACCCTATGTTTTCCCATAGTAGGTTTATAATTTCAAGACTTACATTTAAGTCTTTTTGTTTTTTTAAAGAGAGGGGGACAGAGAGAGAATCAGTTTTTATTTAGTTTTTTATCTAGTGTTGCTCTGACACTTCATTGTGTACATGGTGCTGGGTTTTGAACTTCCATTCTTGCACATGCTAAGCAAGTGCCATAATCTCTGAGCCATCGCTGCAGCCCACCTTTAAGTCATTAATCCTTCTTCTTTTTTTTTTTTTTTGGTACTGGACACTGAATCCAGGCACCCTCTACCACTAACACTGAGCTATATCCCCACCCCTTTTTACTTTTTTTCTTTTTTTAAAAGAGAAAAACGGGGCTGGAGTGGTTGCTTGGTGGTTGCAGCACTTGGCTGGCATATGCACGTATGCAAGTTCAAACCCCAGCACCATGTACACAACAAAGTGTTGGAGCAATGAAGGGCACATGAAAAACTAAATAAAAATTGTTTCTCTCTTTCTCTTTCACTGTCTCTCTCTCTCTCTTTTTTTTTTTTTTAAGAGAGAGGGACAGTTAGAGAGAGAAAGAGAGAATTGGTTTTATTTAATTTTTCATGTGGCTTTTGTTGCTGACACTTTGTTATGTACGTGGTGCTGGGGTTTGAACTAACACACTCGTGCATGCCAGGCAAGCACTGTAACCACTGAGCCACCGCTCCAGCCCTGTCCCTCTCTCTTTAAAAAAAAAAAAGAAGAAGAATTATTTGTGATATGGGCAAAAACTTGCTGTAATATTCAGTGAAGAAAGCTAAGTACAAAATTACATATGATGTGGATTCAGCTATATAATACAGTGTGTAAAAACAAAAACTCCTAATGATTATTTCTAGATTAGGTGTCTTGGCAAACCTTTGGATTCCTATTATTTTTGCACTGTATTTTACTATATTTTCTACAGGAAGGTTGATTTTCTTATTGAATCAGGGAAACCAAGATAGGCTGTGATGTTATTTTCCCTTTTCTTGTTAGACCAACATATCATTAGTTATTATGCACTGAGAATTATTTTTCACTTAAGTGCTCTTTGAGTACTACATGTGGTGAGCAGTGAATTAGATAGGGACTATTGGAGGGGAAGAAAATTCTGTACTAATACTTTACATCTGGGAGAGCTTGATGGGTATTTTTAAAGATATAAATATACTGTAAGGGTTCAGTGTTGGAAACATGTCATTACTAGGGCGTATTGGTATGGAGGAGGAGGCATTGAAAATGGCTCTAGCAGAGTGGATTTGTTTTGTGGAGGTAGATTAGAGTTAATGTCCCAGGCACAGAAAGAGGGCAGTGTGAAAGGACACTGTGTAGAGAATGCTGGTGTCATGGATCACATGACGATTTTTCCATTGATGTTTCTGTCAGTGATGGGCCCATAATATAAAGTTGGGCATAGTAGCACATACTTATAGTCCCAGCTACTCAGGAGACTTAGGTGGGAGGATCACTTGAACTTTCAAGTTTGAGTCCAGCCTGGGCAATACAGTGAGACCACCCATCTCAAACAAAGCAAAACAAAAATATTATAATGCAGCTGAAAAATTCCAATTGCATAGTGACATCCTGCAACATCATGGTGCAAGACGTTGCTTATGTGTTTGTGGTGGTCTGATGTAAACAAGTGTATGCTGCCAGTCCTATCAAGGTATAGCACATACAATTACATGCCCTAGATTATGCTTTTTTTTTGGTACTAGGGATATTGAACCCAGAGATGTTTAACTACTGAGTCACATCCCAGCCCATTTTTTTACTTTTATTTTGAGATAATGACAATCTGTGACTGTTATTGATTGTGTTAGCTTCCTGTCACTGTGACAAAAGAGATAACAACTTATGCTTTCAGAGGTTTCAGTCCATGGTCACCTACCTCCCTTGCTTTTAGGCCTGTGATGAGACAAATGTGGTGGAAGGGCATGTCAGAGGAAAGCAGCTCGCCTTGCACCTTGTGGCAGTCTGGAAGCAGGAGGCAGGGCCAGAGACAGGTAATAGCCTTCAAAGGCATGCCCCAGTGGCCTGCTTCTTTCAGTGGTGCTCAACCTCCTAAAACCCAGTTCAGCTGGATTAACCTATTGATGAGATTATCACCCTCATGATCCAGTCACTTCCCCAAACCCCACCTCTGAACATAGTTGCGTTGGAGACCAATACATGAACCTTTCGAGGGCATTCCAGATCCAAACCACACCACTGGTTTTTCTGTTTACTATTCTTTTTATTGATATTTTAGAGCTTACTCTTTAAAAGATGGTTTACTATAAAGTAGTATGTTGTGTTATGCATTTCATACTTACTGAGTCTCTCGACTGCATCAAAGCCTTAACAATGATAGAACCTTACCATCTAGGTTTGCTGAGTGCCTTCTGGTATGCTTGCATGACAAAGAAATCTAACAGTACATTTCTCAGACGGTATCCCTGTTCTCCACAATACATGACTGTACTTAATCCTGTTAACATTCTTTTTTGAAGGGTGAGTACTGGGGATATAACCTGGGGGCAATTTACTACTGAGCTACATCTCCAGCCCTTTTAATTTTTTTATTTTGAGATTAAGGCCTCACTATATTGAACTTGTAATCCTCCTGTCTCAGCCTCCTGAGCCACTGGGATTACAGGTATGTACCACTGTGCCTGGCCCTGTTAACATTCCTAAATAAATGTCTCCTAATTTTTAAGCAAGAATGTTCGCAAATATCCTGTTATCTTTTCTACTTGAGTTTAGCAGACAGACATTCGCCCATGCTTTGATTAAAAAACATACTGTTGGGCTGGTGATATAGTTCAGGGTATGTGTGAAGTGTGTGAAGTCCTGGGTTTAATCCCCAGCACATTCACAAAAAAACAAAAAAAAACAAAAAAAAAAACCCACTAATATTTTTGATCCCCCTCCCTGATTCTGAGCCAAAGACTTTTTACAGGCTTTTTGTTTTGCCTTCTGTTTCTGAAAATACACCCAGTGTCCTTTCTTGACACAGACTGGTAATAACTACTTCTACATAGAATCTTGGGGCCACTTTTAATACTGAGCATTAATTGGTGTTTTTCTTCCTTGTGCTATGGATTTCTCATTGACAAAAAAAGGGTAATAAGGTCTGTTTATATGTTCTTCATAGTATTTTTCTGAGCATCAAATTAGATTGTGGAGGACTACTTTATTAAATTTAAAATATTCTCTCAGTGTGAACAGGTTTAGTTTGTATGATTGTTGCAGAGGTTATTTGAAATTGCAGTTAGATGAACTGCAGGAACGTTTTGGCCATATTCTCTATCAATTAAATCAGCTTTGAGCTTTTTAAACATTTTATCCAGGACCTCATACATGCTAGGCAAGTACTCTACCATTGAGTTATATCCCAAGCCCCCTTTTTAATTTTGAGACAGGGTTTTGCTAAGTTGCCCAGGTTGACCTCAGTATCATGATCCTCCTGCCTCAGTGTAACTGGGATTACATGTGTGTGCTGTTGTGCCTAGCAACTTGTTTTTTTTTTTTTTTTTTAAGAGAGAGAGAGAATCAATTTTTATTTAGTTTTTCATTGGCCCTCGTTGCTCCAACACTTTGTTGTGTAGGTGATTCTGGGGATCGAATTCGCATCCTTGTGCATACCAGGCAAGTGCCACAACTGCTGAGCCATTGCACCAGCCCCATGCCTAGCAGCTTTGAACTGTTTTTTGTTAAGCAATGTAAGTGTCCAACAAAAGATAATTGAAGATAGCCAGGCTTGGTGGTGCATGCCTGTAATCCCAGTGTCTCTGGAGGCCAAGGAAGGAGGATTGCAAGTTCAAAGTCAGCCTCAGCAATTTAGCGAGGCTCCAAGCAACTTAAGCTCCTGGGTTCAATCCCTGATACAAAAAATAATTCGAAAGTTATTCTACCATGTGTTTGATGAAATGTTTTGTACCCAATAAAAAGAGATGTTAAAAAAGGTTTCTAATGAAGAGTGAAGAAAGCTTATGATCAGCATGTTTTACAGGACCAAACTACATAGAAAAAGTCCTGGAAAGAAATACACCAAGAATTAGAGCCATGGTCTCTAGTGCTGATAACAAAGTATTTTTCTTACTGTTTAAGTGTCGTTAGTTTCAGCTTGTAAGAAATAGAATCAATTTTTATTTAATTTTCAATGCTTGACTTTTTCAGTGGTGCTGAGATTTGAACCCACGTCCTTGCGCTTGCCAGGCAAGCAACAGAACCACTGAGCCACCACTCCAGCCTCAGCTTCTAAAAAATAGAATTGGTAGGGCTTGGTGGTGCACATCTGTAATGCCAGCAGCTCAGGAAGCTGAGGCAGGAGAATCTCAAATTCGAGGCTAGATTCAGCAATTTAGTGAGACCCTAAGCAACTTAACGAGACCTTGTCTCAAAATAAAAAATAAAAAGAGTTGGGGATCTGACTCAGCACCTTTGAGTTTAACTCCCAGTAACAAAAACAACAACAACAAAAGTAGAATTACTTTAGTGGAGGGAATGAAGACTCAGAGTTAAAGATGATAATTGCAAACAAATCTCTCTCTCTTGTTAAGACTGCTCTTGTGGATTCCTAGATGTAGACAGCTGACTACATACAGACAATTCTGCCTAAAGTTCTCACAGGGATCTCAAATTTAATAAGCCCTTCTAGGAATTCTCAATTGTTTTCTTCTCTCTCCAATTTATTATTCCTCCATATTATCTTCCCAGCCAGTTTATCTCCAAAATTTGTCTCAAATCTGTCCCATCCTTCCCTCTCTATGGCTACTGTTCTTTTTCTTTTCTTTTTTTCTTTTTTTTGTTTTGTTTTTGTTTTAAGAGAGAGGGACAGTGTGAGAGAGAGAGAGAGAAACAATTTTTATTTAGTTTTTCATGTGGCCTTCATTGCTCCGATACTTCGTTGTGTACGTGGTGCTGGGGTTTGAACTCACTGCATGCCGGGCAAGCTCCATAACCCGCGGAGCCATTGCTCTATCTCCGATTGGTACCATTCTTATTGAAGTCACCCTCCCCTCTCCTGCTTGGATTACAGTTAAGAGATTAATGTAGATCTCCATTCTTTCCATAAGGCAACTAAAATGAACTTCTTACGTTATAAACCATGGATTGGATAAAATACATGAAGTAAATGTTAGCCATGCAGACCTTGGTAGTCTTGCTGAACTGAGAAGGTAGAGGTCAATTTTTGGCTACTGAGGTGGCTGGAGTTTGCAGGATAGGATACTAGAGAGGAAGGAGCTAGATAGAGGAGTTCCAAAAATCCACATGGGGGTTCTTATGGGAAGCTGCACATGCACGGGGTGAGGCTTTTTAGAGACCTTGCACTGAAAAGCACAGTGCACACCTGTAATCCCAGCCACTTGGAGATTGAGGCAGGAGGATTGCAAGTTTGAGGCCAGTCTGGGCAACTTAATAAGACTCTGTCTCAGAATAGGTCTGGGAATATAGCTCAGTGGTAGGCTGTTCAAGTTCAGTCCCCAGTACCACCAAACAGTAACAACAACAGAAACACTGCTGGGGCGCTGTGAGCTAAAAAGTGATGGTAGAGGTTTCATAGTGCTGGCAGTAGTTTGAATTCCAACTGTTCTCTGAGTGGAGAGACCTTACTGACCATCACAGGCATTCAAGTGAGACTCCAGAAAGACCATACCATGGTAGTAAGACTAGTTTAAGTGTGCTCTGACAAAATTTAAAAATAAGTCTCTAGGGCTGAAGCAGTAGGGCAGTAGAGCACTTGCCTGGCATGTGCAAGGACCCAGGTTTGAACCCCAGCACCACATACACAGCTAAGTGTTGGAAAAACAAAAACCAGATGAAAAATAAATGAAAATTGACTCTTTCTCTTGGGAGAGAGAGAGAAAAAAAGAAATGAGAGAGAAGGTTACTAGTTGGGCAACTTGAGAGGCTGAGGCAAGAGAATCACAACTTCAAAGCCCACTTCAGCAATTTAGCCAGGTCCTAAGCAACTTAGCGAGATCCTATTTCAAACTAAAAAAGAGCTGGGGATGAGGCTCAGTGGGTAAGCACCCTTGGGTTCAAGCCACTGTACCCCCCAAAAAAGGTACAAGCAGACTTAGACTATAAGAAATGCAAAGAAAGTGTTTAGTTGAGGAAGAATAATTACATGGTAACTACTATCCTTACTGATGGACAAAGGCCAGTGGAATATGTGTGTAGATATAACACTTTTCCCCTTGTTTCTCTCTTCCAGTGAGTTTTATTCTTTCCTGTGCTCTTGTAATTGATTGTTTGTTTCCTCTTTTGTATGTAGAATTCCTTTCAGTATTTTCTATAATGCTGGTTCAGTAGTCAATGGATTGTTTCAGTGTTTTCTGTAATGCTGGTTCAGTAGTCAATGGGTTGCTTTCAGTGTTTTCTATACTGCTGGTTCAGTAGTCAATGGATTGCTTTCAGTATTTTCTATACTGCTGGTTTAGTAGGCAATGGATTGCTTTCAGTGTTTTCTGTAATGCTGGTTTAGTAGTCAATGGATTGCTTTCAGTATTTTCTATACTGCTGGTTCAGTAGTCAATGGATTGCTTTCTTTGATACTTATCTTGGAAAGCATGTCTTCAGGGTTTTGTTTGTTTGTTTTTGTTTTTTTATGAAGAAAGAGTGACAGAGAGTGAAAGAATCAATTTTATTTCATTTTTCATGTGACTTTCATTGTTTGGATTCTTCATTGTGTACGTGGTTTTGAGGTTTGAACCTGTGTACTTGCCCATGCCAGGCAAGCACCATAACTGCTGAGCCACCACTCCAGCGCTCTTGTTCAGTTCTGAAGGGCAATAACTTTGCTGGATATAGTGTTTTCTCTCAGGGCTTGAAATGTATTATTCTGTACCCTCTTGGCCTTTAGAGTTTCTGCTGAGAAATCTTCAGTTCTGTTGGGTTTGCTGTTAGAAGACTCTGTTATTATGGTGGGTTTGTCTTTATAAGTGACTTGATACTTCTCTCTTGCAGGTTTCATTATTAATTTTTGGTACTTTTGACAGTCTGTAATGGATGGAGAGGTTACTTTCTGGTCAGGTCTATTTGCAGTTCTAAATAGCTTCTGTATCTGGGTGTCCATGTCTTTCCCAAGATTGGAGACGTTTTTGGCTGTTATTTTTACTGAATACATCTTCTGTGCATTTAGCTTGTATCTCTGCTCCCTTGTCTATGCTATTGATTTGTGTTTGGCCTTTTAATCATTTCTCATAGGTCTTGTGTGTTCTGTTCACTCTTTCTTTTCCTTTATTGCTGTCTGAATGTGATAATTCATCAGTTGTGTCTTCAAGCTCTGATATTCTTTCCTTTTTCCCCCCTGCAAATGACATAATTTCATTTTTTTCTTTTTATTTTTTGTACCATGGATTGAACCCAGGGATGCCAACCATTGAGCCACATACTCAGCCCTTTTTATTTTATTTGAGAGGCTGAGGCAGGAGGACCTCAAATTCAAAGTCTACCTGGGCAGTTTAGAGAGACCCTGTCTTAAAAATAAAAAGGGCTAGGGCTTTAGCTCAGTAGTCAAATACCCCTGGATTCAATCCCTAGTATGGAGGGAAGAAAGAGAAAAAAGAAAGAGGTGAAAGTATTACAGAATAAACTAAAAAGTTAAAAATAAAGGAATAAGGGACTGGAGTGGTGCAGCAGTTGGAGCACTTGCCTGGCATGCATGAGGACCCAGTTCAAACCCCAGCACCACATGCACAACTAAGTTCGGGGAACAAAGGCCAGATTGAAAATATTAACAAAATTTTAAAAATGAATAAAATACCAATATATGAATAAAAAAGGAAATTTTTAGTGTCTTTAAAAGATTGTTTTGGGGATGTGGCTGAGTGGTTAAGTGCCCCCTAAGTTCAATCCTGGTTATAAAAAAATTTTTTTTTTGTTTAAACTAATAGCAGTATAAGGCTTACTATACAGTGAGGTTACGACTTGTGGCAGCAATAGCAGAAAGGATGGGAATGTACGTGAAAGTACACTGTTGTAGGCCCCTTATTCTGTATGTGAAGTCGTATAATAATGCATGGTAGATTGTGGTAAGTTCAGGACACACATGATAATCACCACTAATAAAACCACTAATAAAAAAAGGAGGAAGTATAGCTAAAAAGTCAGTTATAGAAACGAAATGGAATATCAGAAATACACAATCCAAAAGAAAGTACAAAGGAGAAGAAAAGGAACAAGATTTGGGACAAATAGAAAGCAGAACTGTAGATTTAAACCTAGCTGTATCAATA
This sequence comes from Aplodontia rufa, assembly GCA_004027875.1. Lineage (NCBI taxonomy): Eukaryota > Metazoa > Chordata > Mammalia > Rodentia > Aplodontiidae > Aplodontia > Aplodontia rufa. Next base: position 8,305 of record PVKS010050444.1, read on the forward strand.
ATTACATTAAATGTAAGTAAATACTCCAATAAAACTTAGAGATTATTAATCTGGATATCAAAGCAAAGACTCAATTATATATATCAAAATACAAAGGTGGTTGGAGGTGTAGTTCAATGGTAGAGTGCTTGCCTAGCATGTGTAAGGCCCTGAGTTTGATTACCAGCACCACAAAAGATAATAAGTAGGGCCTGGAGCGGTGGCTCAGCAGCTGCGGCACTTGCCTGGCACACACAGGTATGTGAGTTCAAATCCCAGCACCACGTACACAGTGAAGTCTTGGAGCAGCAAAGGCCACATGAAAAATTAAAACATTGATTCCCTCTCTCTCACTCACACTGTCCCTCTCTTAAAAAAAAATAATAAAAAATAATTTGAAAAAGTAAATCAATGAACAGTAAAGTGGTAGGAATATATCCTCAAAATTTAAAGAACTTGGGATATAGAATTTATGATCTTTTCTAGAAAATCTACATGATAACCAATAAAGAGGTGAATCAAAAATAAAAATCCATTTAGAATGAACATTGGGCTAAATATGGTTAATGAATAGAATGCAAATGACATCTTTATGGCCTAAAAACAACCATTGAGGCTGGGAATATACCTCAGGTAGTAATGTTTGCTTGCCTAGCATGCGTGAGGCCCTGGATTCCATCTCCAGCACTGCAAGAAACGAAATAAAACAGAAAACCCTAAAGCACTCATTACTTGCCAGGTTCTTTGTAAGAAATATATTCAAGTGCCAACGTATGTGTTCTTTTGCAGATAAGAAAAACTGAGGCTCTTAGAGATTAACTTCTCTAAGGTCACACAGCTAGTAAGTAATAGAACCAAGCCTGGAGCCCAGGTTTTCTGGCTACATCACTAACCATCGTGCTAGGCTCTCTCCTTGAATTGCAATAGCATGGACAGAGGGGAATGGAAGAGGAGAGATGGGAGTTTGAGGTGTCACTCTCCTTGCCTTTTATAGCTATAATTTGCTTCATTTTAATCTGTGTTTCTTGTGGTAAACAAAGGTAAAATTTTTACTTACAGCATATATGATCCCTTTTTTCAGTGTACTTCTATTTGGTATCTAGCCAGCCAGCATTTAATCTAAACACATGTTACAGAGATCACTAGAATGATGTTGACTTAATGATGATTCTTCATAAGTGGAGGATTGGAATCATTACTTTAAAGAATCATGTTAAAATTTTAATTTTTTTTTCAGAATGAGAGAAAGTACATGGGGATTTGAAATTATGCATTAAAAAATAAAAATAGGGCTGCAACAGTGGCTCAGCAGTTACAGCACTTGCCTGACATGCATGAGGATGTGGGTTCGAACCCCAGCACTATGTGCACAACAAAGGGTTGGAGCAACAAAAGCCAAGTAAAAAACTAAAGTTGATTCTCTCTCTCACTGCCCCTCTCTCTCTTTAATAAATAAACAAACAACTAAAAAAAGTGAGCTCTGCCTCTACTTCTGCCTAGATGAATTACTTTTTGCCAGTTTCTCAATTGCTTTTAGGATTACATTCAGGGAACCAGACCCTGCATGATCTGGACCCTGCCTGTCTCGTTAGCTTCCTCTCTCAGTGGTTTCTGGGTTCCAGCCACAGTGGCTTCGCTTCTCTTTGAATCCTATTCCCCCTGCCTGGAAAATCCCTCACCCATATTTTCTTTTCCCTTTTTTCATTTTATCACTGCTTAAATGTTTCTTCTTTCAGGGGACTTTGCTTGACCTCACCCACAGCCTAGGTCAGGGCACTGAACGTATCCTCATTCACATTGTACTTCTCCATACCTTTATCACACTTAGAATCATACATTGATTTGTGTGGTTGTTTAATATATCTCATTAGACCATAGACCAGGGATCCACAAGGGAAGGACAATGTCTGTTTGTTCCCCAGAACCTAGTGCAGTAGTTGGCAAATAAAAGACCTTAGTAGGGGCTGGAGCAGTGGCTGGAATGCTTGCCTGGCATGCCCAAGGACCCGGGTTCCAACCCCATCATCACATACACAACTAAGTGTTGGAGAAACAAAGGCCAGATGAAAAATAAATAAAATTGATTCTCTTTCTCTCATTCCTCTTACTCTCTTACTATCTCTTAAAAAAATTTAAAAAGACTTAAGTATAAAATAATCCCTCAGTATGTGTGTGGGGGGATTGGTTCCAGGACCCCTGCAGATACTAAAATCCTGGGGTGCGCAAGTCCCTTATGAAATGGTATAGTTTTTAAGTATAACCTGTAATCTTCCTGTATACTTTTTTCTTTAAATTTTATGTGCTTAAAAATAATTTTATGTGCTTATGAATCACCTGAGTATCTTTTCCCCCCATATTTTATGTATTTTTTTATTTTTAAGAGAGAGGGACAATGAAAGAGAGAAAGAGTGAATCAATCTTACTTAGTTTTTCATTTGGCTTTTGTTGGTCCAACACTTTGTTGTGTACATGCTGCTGGGGTTTAAACCCACGTCCCTGTGCATGTGAGGCAAGCACCAAAACTGCTGAGCCACTGTTCCAGCCCCCCATATTTTTAAATTGGTGCATTATACTTGCATATAATGGTGGACTTTTTTTGTTACATATTCACACAAAATAACAACATAATTTGGTTGATATCCTTTTCCAATATTTCCTCTTTCCCTCACTCCCCTTTTTGCTACTCTACTGATCTCCCTTTTGATTTTTATGAGATCCTTCCACACTTTTTCCTTTTTCTCCTGTATATTTTCCTTTTTTAATACCTGGGATTGAACCCAGGGGCACTTAACCACTGAGCTGCATCCCCAGCCCTTTTTATATTTTATTTTATTTTATTTTTTTAAAGAGAGAGAGAGAGGGGCTAGAGCAGTGGCTCAGCGGTTTCTGTGCTTGCCTGGTAAGCACGAGGACCCGGGTTCAAACCCCAGCACCATGTACACAACTGAGTGTTGGAGCAACTAAGGACATGTGAAAAACTAAATAGAGTTGTTTCTCTCTTTCTCTGTCTCTCTCGCTGTCCCTCTCTCTTTAAAAAAAAAAAAAATTAAAAAAAATAGAGAGAGAATGGAAAGAGAGAATCAACTTTTATTTTTCCATCTGGACTTTGTTTCTCCAACATTTAGTTGTGTGTATGGGTCTGAGGTTTGAACCTGGGTCCTCACACATGTCAGGCAAGCACTTCAACTGTTGAGCCATGGCTCCAGTCCCTTTTTATTTTATATTGAGACAGGGTCACTAAGTTGCTGAGGCTGGCTTTGAACT
>PVKS010050445.1:0-11550 GCA_004027875.1 Aplodontia rufa
GAATTATATTTATTCCACATTTAATGATCTGAACATCATTCCACCATGGTGAAGAAAGGAATGATATGGAAACCAAGTGACTCCACTTTCATCATCTTATATTAGGTTGGATCATATGCATGTACCAATATTTAGCCATTTTAACCTACAGAAAATGTCTAGAGAAAGTTTGTCCATTTTTTATTCTATTCTTGGTCTAAATCTTAAAAGTATTTTAGCATTTTCCCCAATCCCAGCTTCCCTCAGCTTTGCCCTGCAGTTATCTTTAAACTTACCTGCACTCTAGCTCTGTACTACTAGCCACACACATTCAATCCTTCCATTGGATTAGGACACAAGTTGATGGCAGACAGCAGGCAGAGTTACCATTTGAATCAACCAGAGCTTTCTTTAGTGGGAGGAAGGGGAGATGTTACATCAAGATCTTAAGACTGTAGAAATATCTTCTCTTGAAAAAAGATAACCCTGTATTATTCCTAGCTCAGATAATAAAATTGCAATTAGGAAAAAAAAACATGACATATAATCTCATCTGGCCCCACAAAGCTAGTTTGAACAGAACTTTTGACTACTATCCTCTAAGATTGATGAAATGTATTTCAGTGTTAACCAATTGAAATAATGAACATTTGAAATGAAAATATATTTCAAGTTAACCATTAAAAACTAAACTGAGTATCCTTCTATGCCCAGCAAAATGACCTGGGGACATGGACTAGCTGAACCACACCTGTGGGTATAGCAAGCTATATATCATATAGAAATGATTTTACTTAGTATATAAGAGAGCAGAGATACAGAAAACGTGTTATTGGAAAGTCAGAATGGGTAAGAGAAGGGGAAAATAAAAGTTTCATTGAAACCACAGAGAAAGGCTAGTTTCAAATTAAAGGTTGAAAAGAGAACAATGGGGCAACCCCTGTCACCGTAGACTGGCATTTTCATGAAGAGTATAAGAACACATGTGTGAATGTTCATTTTGTAGGTGAATGTAGTTGTGTTTGTTGCGTATATATGTGTGTCTGAAAGAGGGTCTTACTAGGCTGTAGCAACCATGAAAATGTTTACCAGATCAAAGCTCAGATATCATGCTCTAAACATATGCTTTCTCACTTCTGCTATCACTCTCTGAAGTGGCATCTTACATGAACTCATCCTTGGCCATGTAGAAAAGCTCATCCCCCAAATATCTAATATTTACATAGCTGTTTTCCTGAGGTGGCCAAGAAAGCATTCCAAAACCATACAATTTGTAATATCTTAAAATGCAAATATATTTTAGGCCTTTTTCTTGGCAAAGATGTTTGTTAAAATTTCTAACACCACTCAGAGATTGCTCTCCAGGCTTAAAAGAACAACCATATTTCTCAGACATCCACTGGAAAGCAATAGAAACATCAGGCAGCAAGTCTTTGGCAGGAGTCAGAAAAAGTGCATCGTAGTCTCTGTGCCCAAGGGCTGTGGATATCATGCAGTCTGGCCTAAGTAGCCCACTAAACTGGGAGATGTCCAAACATGCCCCCCTTCCCAAACAGTGGCTAGAGGAGAAGCAAAGTGATACCCTGGAAGGTGAATTCTGAATGCCACCTGCTTGAACAGATCCATTCCATTGTAATCATCACATCCATTACAGAATCATGTTGCCCAAATTTGCTTGGTGATAATAATCACTTGGGGTCAGAGTTAGCACATGGTCCTGTGACCAGTGCCCTTGCAGAGGGCTCTATACTGAGAAGGGTCTGTATCTGGAGTTTAATGCTTTTCGTTTGTGTTACGTAAATGAAGTCTGATGAGGCAACCGAGCATGTGCTGGGGACTTGGAACCTGGGATTACTGCAGTTCCACCTCTCACCACCTCCTAGGGAGTTTTATCACCTCCCTCTCCCCCATCCCTGGTGCCTTAGCCAGCCCCACCACTTGCTCTCACACCTGTCATATGCCCCCTCCTTATCCCTGCTCAGCTACTATTGACACCCTTTTTCCCTGGCAATGACCTGGACATAGGCACAAGGAGGACTGAGGTCTGATACACAGACTCTATGCTATTTGGGGAAGGGACATGATCACAAACCTCTCTGGACCAGGAATGGGCTATAGAACCTTTGCCAATCTCCTTTCCAGGTACATCCTTATGTGGAAGGTGCAATCCCTTGGGAATTACCACTCTGTCTTGATTGCTGCAGTATATAGGCCTGTAGGCCCCGTGGCAACGGAAGATTGACTTACCCTCCCCTGGTAGGGCCCAGTGACCTGACAGGGCCCAGGGACCTGTGTGTGTGTGTGGTAAACCATAGAGTGCCACCTTTGGGTACTTGGAAAGGTGTGCACTCTCCCAGAAAATGTCCCCATGCCAAAAGGAGCATGACATTAAATATCAAGCTAAGGGGGAAGAAAAGAAGAAAACAAGTTTCAAGAAATACTACAGAAGAAAAGGGAAAGTTTTGTATTTTAGTATCTTCAGTGGAACTTTTTTTCCTGCCTTTAGAACAAAAGAACTCACATCTCTGTTTCTCATTGACCTTCCAAAAGTCTGTATGTAGAATGCGGTGAGCACTTTTAAAACAAAGATTATCATGCCTTTAATAGGTGCATAACACTTCTCTAACTTATTTGTGCATAAGAATATTTTAGAGGGGTTGGGGATTTAGCTCAGTGGCAGAGCGCTTGCCTAGCATGTGCAAGGCCCCGAGCTCGGTCCTCAGCCCTGAAAAAAAAAAAGAATATTTTAGAGAGATTCATTATTCCCACTAAATATCCTAAGTCTGGATAAGCCTCCAAATCTGCATTTTACAAGTACCCCAGGTGATTCTACTGCAGGTGATCCACAGACCACACTTGGAAAGATACTAAGTCGATGCTCAGGGACATAAACGTTGGAGTCAGGCAGACTCAGTTCTGCATCCCAGTAACTAAATTGAAGGGAGTTAATATATATCACTAAACCTTAGTTTGCACATTTATGAATGGATATATTACTATCATTCCATAAGGATATTATGTTTTAATATTAAATGTATACAAAACAGCACAAGGACTGGCTCAAAATAAACAAAAATTTTCAAAAATTAGGATAATTATTAAGTCTGGGTGGTAGATGCACCAACGTTTATTATCTGTGAGGATTTTCAGTATTTTTACAGCTTTTTTTTTTAAGAGAGAGGGACAGTGAGAGAGAGAGAAAGGCAGAATCAATTTTTTTTATTTAGTTTTTCATGTTTTTTTGTTGTTGTTGCTTGGAAACTTCATCGTGTACATGGTCCTGGGGTTCGAAAATGGGACCTTATTCATGTCAGGCAAGTGCCGTAACCACTGAGCCACCGATCCAGCCCCTTTTACAGATTTTTAAGATTAAAAAAAAAAAAAACAGAACGAGAGGGAGAGCCAGGGTTTCGAAAAGGTCAGAGCCTATAATGAGAGGACTCTGTATGTCTCAAGGTGGGAGGTTGGTGCTTCAGTATCTAGGACATAGTAGGTATTCAGTAAGTTGAAATCAGGACTGGAAGAACTTTCAAAAGAACGTGCCCCAAGAACCATCTCTGACCCACACTTCAAGGGGTTGACCACCTGCTTTCCTGGTTTATGAATGACTTTATCCCTAAGGCTGCCAGTGCCTTACTTTATAAATGTGCATCAGTTCATGGAAAGCTGGTGGGTTCCTGAACAGTTTACTGAATGTTGAGTGTGCCCTCTAGTGTTCACACATCTCAGCATTCTTCCTGAAAATGTGGATCAAGGCAGGCCCTTGCTTACATTGGACCTCAAATTCTGTGAATTGATCTAGACCTTAAGGTGATGGAAATATCCACAGTCCTCTGTGATTGTGTAGTGAACATACACGATGAATGGAGTAGCCTCTTACCTAATGATGCCCAGGCTCAACACAGCCCTGACACAGCTTGGCCCACTTTGCCCCCAAATCAGATCAAGTGAACCTAACTAGACCTCTCAGGACAAAGGCAGATTACATATCCAGCCAGAGGGGGTGGGGTACAGATAGGAGAGAGTGGAAGGAGTGTGTGTGTGGGTGCTGCTGGGCCTCACTGCCTGGGTGGCTTTACCCACAGCCCTTACAGAGGGCTTAAGTCTAGTTTCGTACTAGTCCAGTTTAGAAGGTGATTGAAAAGACTCCTGGAAAAATATGTCATTTTTTCTTTCTCAAATAACCTATACCAAAGAGATCTCCACATGCAGAAACAGAAGACTATAATCCCTGTTCATCTGGAGGAGTTGAGTCAGTGTGTTTCCTAAAATACCTGCTGTATCCCCATGAAGTAATTGTGCCATCCGAGAATCTGACTCACCTGGAAAGGAACTCAAGGGCCCCATATCACTCCTGTCTCTCATTGTGCATTCTCTTCAAGATAGTTACAGAAATGGCTTTTTGGTTTCAGCTTCAGAAACACTAATTCATCTGCAAAGGTGACACTTTCCCACAATTCTCCACTTCTGGCAGCACCTAGAAGCCAACTCTCTATCTATTCCTGTTAATAGTACATGTATTTATTTTGTTCTGGAACAAATATATTATGCAGTAAGATTCTTAATTTGTTCCCACAGGTCGTTTTGAATGGTAAAATTAATGCATTCTGTGGCGGTTCCATCATAAATGAAAAATGGATTGTAACTGCGGCCCACTGTATTGAGCCTGGTGTTAAAATTGAGGTTGTTGCAGGTAAATAACAAAAAGACAATATTCAATGCCATCACTAAATCTTCTATATAATTGATACATCATATTTTACTCGGGTCCAATAGGATGGTTGGTAAATAAATTGGGCCTGTGGTAGAGGGGTCATAATTTCAAAACCTAACTTACTCTGTTTTTTCAAGCCCTTTAGTCCCTTTTTTTAAAGAGAGAAGGACAGTGAGAGAGAGAAGGAGAGAGAGAGAGAGAGAGAGAGAGAGAGAATCAATTTTTATTGAGTTTTTTCGCATCGTTTTTGTTGCTCTGACACTGAGCTTTGTACGTGGTACTGGGGTTTGAACCCGTGTATTCGCACATGTCAGGCAAGTGCCATAACTGCTGAGCCACTGCTCCAGCCCACCTTTAATTCTCTTTGTGAACACATAAAGCACTTACCTCAATGGGGTACAATTATTTGCTTTTGTATTAATTTTCCCACCGAACATGTAAGATTTGAATCTTTGAGACTTGGTTGCCTGTTTTCCGTGTTACTAAGTAGACACGTGGAAAATGTGTTTATATACAAGTCTGTGACTGAAAATGAAATTTATTTTCAATAGGTGAATACAACATTGAAGAGACAGAGGATACAGAGCAAAGGCGGAATGTGATTCGAATTATTCCTCACCACAACTACAATGCAACTATTAATAAGTACAGCCATGACATTGCCCTTCTGGAACTGGATAAACCCTTAACACTAAACAGCTATGTGACACCTATTTGCATTGCCAACAGGGAATACACAAATATCTTCCTCAAATTTGGATCTGGCTATGTGAGTGGCTGGGGAAGAATCTTCAACAGAGGGAGATCAGCTTCGATTCTTCAGTACCTTAGAGTTCCACTTGTTGACCGAGCCACATGCCTTCGGTCCACCAAGTTCACTATCTATAATAACATGTTCTGTGCTGGCTTCCATGATGGAGGCAAAGATTCATGCCAAGGAGATAGTGGGGGACCCCATATTACTGAAGTAGAAGGGACCAGTTTCTTAACTGGAATCATTAGCTGGGGTGAAGAGTGTGCGATGAAAGGCAAATATGGAATATACACCAAGGTGTCCCGGTATGTCAACTGGATTAAGGAAAAGACAAAGCTCCCTTAATGAAAAAAATGTATTTCCAAGGTTGATTCATTGGGATTGGAACTGGCTCAGGTCCTTTAATCACTTTCTTGTCTCTTATTAGATTTCAACATATGCATCCTATAAATGTTGCTTTTTTCTCTTTTCAGGGGAGAATTCCATCTAGAATTCATATTTTGCTAGAGAAAGTAGATTAGAAAATACAATCACAGAGAAATACAATGTAGGAAATCTACCATTTTTATATAGCCCTTGACAAAATTGTGAAGTTCTTTACCCTGCCCATCAGATACTATGGTTCTCCACTGTGGTAACTCACCAGATTCTCCCTCCTTAGCAGCATTCCATGTTCTAAATTTTTCTTGCGTCTCACCAAAACATTAACATTTATTAGGTCTATATCCAGGATCTTTAGTCTAGTTCATCACAAGGCCAGCACCACATTCATAAAGAAAACGTAAGAGCAGTTGACAGGTCAAAACTCATTCGAAGCACTGCTTCTTTTCCTCTACCTTTATTGCTGAAACCTTTCTGTTTTCCAACTCCCAATCTCCAAATCAGCTTTTCTGTTTTACTCCCTGTCATTTTCCCTCTGCAGGCATTGAAGGAGGGAAGGTGAGGAGCTGGAGAGGTGGCACAGCCGTAGAGCGATGGCCTGGCATGCAAAAGGTCCTGGGCTTGATCCCAGCACCACATACACAAGTAAATAAAGGAAAACCAAAAACCAGATGAAAAAATTAACTCTCCTTCTCTCTCTTCCTCGCTCTCTCTCCTCTCAAGAAAAGGAAGGAAGGTGAGCTTTCTTTCGCTGCTGCATGTAGGTATACATGTTTATCAAAACCTGGCTTGCTTTCAGTTTAGTCTTAGACTTACTTTTTAGAACATAGAGATGAAGGACAGTGACCAAAGAACATAGAGGGCAAGTTCTTTTCAGAGAGTTAAGCCAGTTTGTGTGTGTCTACCTCAATGAGCCATCTGGAATAGTTTCCTAAGAGCTTGTCTCTATGTGATAATGCAGGTCTAACTGGGATAGTTCCTCCATGAAGCCAAAGCTAGCATGTCACTGTAACTTACATCAACCAAGGTATAGTATCCCCTATCTGAAAAAATAATGCTAACAGAAAGAATAGTGCATTTTTAACCAAGAACTAGCAGAGTCTTAAAGGAGATATTACCAGTGTGTCTCCAGCATTACCTGGAAGTTGCCTAGACCAGAGACCGTGAGCGACATCTCCTTGGCTAATACATCCCCCAGTGCAGAAGGGCATGCAGGCTCAAAGACCTGAGTCACTGCTCTCAGTGAGCCAACTCTCTTTTCTGATTTCACACTCATCAAGGAGCTTTATGATTATGATTAATCCTTCCATACTGAGTTTCCTAGAGGGCTGCCAACCAACCAACATTTTTTTCACTTGTGAATTAATAAACTGGTGTTCTAGTTCATACTTAAGCTTATGTGAATTTTATTGATGTGACTCAGTCATCCTATATCTGATGACGTGTAGAACTATTGATTAAACATGTTTTGAACCACTTTCTCAACCACCCATGACCCCACCATATCCCCAGACACACCTCATTCATTGATTTCTTTAAGGTCTTTCTGTTTAGTACCTCTTAACTTTAGTCATCTAAACTTAAGTATCAATAAACATATTTTCACATTTCTCTGTTTCTTGTTAAACAGTTCATATAGAGGTATCCCAAATGCTATGTTCAGAAAAACACTCAGAACAATATGTCTGAAAGAAATACACCTAGAACCTAATTGGTTCCAGTTCCCTGTTAGTATGGTGTTGGATAAGTCACTTCCCCTTTGGGAATTTGATTTTATCATTTGCATAGAGTTTTGCAAGATGCTCTTCAAAGGTCTTTGTGACTTTGACAGCTTGTGATTTTTTTCAGTCTTTGTGTATTTGCGTGCATGCACACACATGTGTAGTACTATGTATTAAACTCAAGGGTGCTCTGCCTCAAAGCTATATTCCCAACCCTTTTATTTATTTATTTTTTAAAGAAAGATGGACAGTGAGAGCGAGGGAGAGAAAGGCAAAAGCAATTTTTATTTAGTTTTTCATGTGGGCTTTGTTGCTCCAACACTTTGTTTTGTACATCGTGCTGGGGTTTGAACCCACGTCCTCGCACAGCCAGGCAAGTGCCATAATCACCAAACCACCGTTCCAGCCCCTCCTTTTATTTATTTTTTTTTTTTGAGACAGGGTCCCACTAACTTGCAATCCTCCTGTCTCAGCCTCTGGAGTCAATGGGATTTTTTTCAGTCTTTTATTCAACAAATAAGAGTGGTTACTGTGTGCCAAACACCAATAATGTTGATTAAATTTGAGTTAACATGTATATATTTGGGGACTTAAATAAAATAATGTATGTAAATTGCTTTATGAAATGTCTAATACATTAGTGCACAGAAGGAACTCAACCAAAGTCAGCATTATCTGAATCCATGTTTATTGCAGAGTAGCAATTAGTCTTGCATTCAGTATCACGAAAGGAGAACACAAATAAAAACAATGCCTGAGATTTAGGTTTCATGAACAAGTGTAAGAAGTCATTTCTTGTTGGTTAAAGGAAAGAGGAGACACTGTAATTGTCAGCCTAATGTTTATGGAGGATGCCTGTACATGTGGGAAATATTTTACTTCAAATCTGAATGGCTGAAGGTCTACAGCCCCAGGGCTCTGCAACTGGGAAGAGACGCTCAGTCCTTGTTGCCATGGAGACCACCCCTTACAAAGGCAGCAGTGGGAACTGGCCTCACACAGCCTGTGATTGGCCTTCCCTGTGGCAGAGGGAGGAGCTCCTGGGCCATAAATTTCTGAGCAGGTTATCCTTTTTCCCATTAGCTCAAAAATTACTGAATTCATCATGAATCACCTGTGGCATATTACCACCACTAAACTTGTGGGACCTTGAAGCCCACCTAAAAGAGTCAGCAGTCTCTGAGCCAGGCCCTGGCTGGACTCTGCCTAGCTAGGGCATTTCCAGATGCTATATAAAGATCATTAGTGCTTTCCAAATTGTGGTAGTTACTTAACCTACATGGGCTGAGACATGCTGCTATAATATTGAAAGTGACAGATTAAAATAGAACCATTGCTGAGTGAAGAAAAAAGTGTTAATATAGTGCATTTATCGTGTTTAAATATGATTGTTTTTAGTTCTTTTGAATATTAGCTGCTTTATGGTGACAGAAGCAGTTTGTTCCAATTTTCTCTATCAAGGAGAAAAGTAAAGATGTTCACCTCTATTCTTCTGGACCATACCAGTTTACATGATTGCTTAATTGCAAATGCTAAACACCTTCTGAATGCTTACAGTCCGATGTAAGAAAGTCAAAGATGCAGCCTAGTGATGCAGAAAATGCCTGTAATCCCAGCTCCTCAGGAGGCTGAGGCAGGAGGTTTTCAGTTTTAAAGGCAGCCTCAGCAACTTAGCCAGGCCCGAAGCAACTTAGGGAGACCTTGTCTCAAAATTTAAAAAAAATGGTCTAGGGATGCCGCACAGTGGTTAAATGTTAAATGCCTCTGGGTTCAATCCTTGGTACAAAAAAAAAAAGTCAAAAAAGAATGTAAAAGATGCAAGATGTGAGGTCTATTAAAACAGCATTGGAACTAGACCCTGGCCATTGAGAAAGGTGGTCTATTATCGTGTGTTAAAACCAGATAAGGTGTAATGTTATACAGCCTAATACTTTTTAGAGATATTGTGGGTAAGGGAAGGGAGGGATACGGGTGGGAAATTGCGGGGGGCACTCCTGGGGGTAAATCTAGTATCCAGAAACTATACGCATTTTATATTATTTTGTTAAAAATTTGTATGGTTGTTCAAAAATTAAAATTAAAATTAAAAAAAAATAGCATCCAATCCACTCCACACTTACAAATGAGGAAATTGAGGCCAAGATGAAGCCAAGGTAACACAATGACAGAACCAGGTATAGAACCCTTCCCCCAACCTGGACTAGGAAAGCAAAGTGCTTTCAACTGGAGTACATTAACTCTGTGCATATTTGTAGGGCAGCTGGGGCTTTTTTCATTAATGGCAATCCAGCCAGAAAACTGGATGCTGAAAACTGACTAGAATTCTTACTAGCGGTGCTCTAATTGACAAGTGACAAAATCAAGAAGACCAACAAGTACTGGAAGGCAGAGTGGCAGCCAAACTGAATCTGCAGGCCCTGGCTCACAGCAGGTACTCAGTAAACACATGTAGCAGGAACATGTGGCTCTGATATCTGGAGTTTAACCCAGCTGTGAGCACTGGGCCTTCCAGATGTGACATTTGACTTCTACAGCATGTTCACCAGTGTCTCCTGGCACACAACCATTCCAGCAACATTTCAACTTCATTCTTTGCAACCATGCTGGGGAAGACATGTGCAGCCCACCAAGATACCAAGCTATTCCAGGAGCTGTCATTAGAAGGTTGAAGGAAGTCATCAAAGACCCACTGAAAGCTGAATATGGTACCAAACATCTGTAATCCCAGAGACTTGGGAGGCTGAGATAGAATGATTGCAATTTCAAGGCCAGCCTTGGCAACTTATGTGGGACCCTAAGCAAGTTAGCAAGACCCTGTCTCAAAATAAAAAATAAAAAGAGGCTGGGGATATAGCTCAGTGGTAAAGCACCCTGGGTTCAAACTCCAGTCCCACCTTTACCTCCCCCAAAGAAAACCCACTGAAGCTGGGAGTTGAACCATGTGATACAGCTGTGCATGACTCAAACAGAATAGAGCTGCTAACAGGCCTAAGTAAATCAATCAGGAATCAGGCCTCTAAGAAAGTGAGACTGGTGCCATGTAGAAACCTGGGGGTTACAGCCACAAAGATCAACATGTTCTGTGAACTACGGATTCTGTTGAAGGAGTCACAGCAGGCAAATGACTATGGGAAAACACTCATTTCAACCAATCCAGGTCCACAACATTATTTTTCTCCTATAGTATTTTCCAGGCAGATCTTTTTCATCCTGTCCTTGGGGCTATGGATGGCTGCCTGAGATTTCAGAGTTTATCTCAACTTCTAATAAGGGTAAAGGTATTAACAAGGAAAAACAGCAGGCATACATATATATATATATATACATATATACGCAAAAGTTTCTGGAACAGAGCCAAGACATTTTTTCCACACCCTTACAAAATATGACAGAACTATTTCAAACTCCTAACTAGATCATTTCATTCTAGTAGGAAAACTATAATTTGGGGAAGAGAAGGCTAGATATAATCCTGATTCCAAAGATTTCATTCAAAAAGTTGCCTCATTGCAATGTTAAATATGTGATCCTAATATATAAAAGCATATCAACACATTGAACCTTCCCGATGCTGTCACTCAATCTTTTCTAGAATGGGTGTAGTACACAGCTTCTCTAGATCAATAACTATGATGTGGCTTATGTGCTTAGCCCATAAAGATAAAGGGGTCCCATGGTGTACATATTATGTGCTTAAATGAAGATCTACATATAAAGGCCTATTTTCCTCTTGGATTATATTACAAAAATAAGCATGCATTTTTATGAGATTAAAACCCAGTTCTAAATGAAACCAAATTAAGAATGCAACAACTCTCTGAGAAATTTAGTGCATGTTTGTTAGATGAAGAAGCCAATGTATGAGCCTGGTGCAGTGGCGCACACCTGTAATCCAGGAAGCTGAGGACGCTGAGGAAGGAGGATCATAAGTGCAAAGCCAGCCTCAGCAACTCAGTGAGACTCTGTCTCAAAATAAAAAGTAAAAAGGTCTTGGGATGTAT
>PVKS010050446.1:0-11546 GCA_004027875.1 Aplodontia rufa
CTTGCATTCATTCTTAGGTGGCTGTGAGCCTGGACCAGCAACCAGATCCCATTTGAATATTATATTTAGATACTACTGAAAGTTACACACCTTTTTAAATTAAACAGTATACTAGTTATCAGGAAATCTTTTTTTATACTTAATTTGTGGAAGAAAGCCTAGAAGATTAGTCAGAGACATTTAAATAGCTAATTAGTTTCTCAACAGGAGTAAATTTTGGATTTGGCCTTCAGAAATATGAACTGTTCTTTCAAAAATCTCTGACATTGACTAGTGCGCCACTCCCCACAGTGAAAGTCATTCACATCTTGCTTTTTGTTAGCTGGAGGCTCTGTCTCATATGGTCCTATGAGAGGCGAGATCAAAGAAAGAGGCCCACCGAGTTGCATGCATAATTACCAGAGATGGGCAAGGTGGTTATGGTGACAATAAATATTTAAGATATCTGGGAAGCTTTTAAAAACAGGATAGTGACAACCATTAGCAGATGCTGGGGAGCATGCTAAGTGATGGTTGGGTCTAGCATTTGAGAGATCTGCAACCAATTTGCCTGAATTAGCCTGAAAGTTGCTGGTCCTTCCCTTTGAATGATGATCTATAGAAATGTTCTTGTGATGCTCAAGTTTACTCTCCTGGAGAGAGTCCCACAATGGGCATGTAAATATGGACCATGTGTAAAAGTGAAAACTGTCCCTCAACGTGGTCAACGGGAGGAGAATAAAGACCCAAGTTACACTTCCTACGTTGACAGTAGAGGGTGCTGCTTGGGAGCGGCCACATTCAAGATCCCTTCTGATCCTTGTGCCAGCTCCATCATAGAATTTAAATTCCATAGGAACTCAAATCAGCAATGCTCTCTTTTTATTCTCTTTCTTCTCTTCTCATGCCTACTTACCTTTGTGTGTGTGTGTGTGTGTGTGTGTGTGTGGTTCTAGGATCAGGGCTTCTGAGGTTCTAAAAATTAATTAGGATAGAAATTACTTGCAGTTAGAAGTGTTGATACAGTAGAATATAAGTAATTTACAAATTGATATATGCATTCTAAAAATATGCCTGTGAAATTTTCGTAATTCTAAAATGGGAATGCAACCAAAATGTTTAGTCAGATGTGATAATTATAGCTAACATTTATCGAAGGCTTATAATGGGCCAGCCACTGTTCAAATTGCTTTATGTCTATTAGTTGGTGTAGCTCTCACATTAGACCAATGAGACAATCGTTACCCCACTTACAAAGCAGGAAACAAGCACAGAGAGGTCGGAACTTGCTTCTAGTCCTCAGAGGGATGGAATGGGTACCCGGAGCCAAGTCCTCTCGGTCTCTCAGTGGCCGTGTGCAGCCATCCCAGAGCCAAAAGATTTTAATTCTTAGCCTTTAACTTTCAAAGAGTTTAAAAAAAAACTGTTTTCATAACGTGCAAAGAAGACTCTCTGAAGTTCTTACCTCAAAATTACTATAATCAGAATGTAATATTTTAGAATAGATTATCCCTGCATAGTAATTTCCTTGTTTATAGATATATTCATCTCCCAAGACTGCTGTAATAAAACTATCACAAACTGGGGGACTTAACAAAAATCTGGGGCTGGAGCAGTGGCTTGGCAGTTACAGTGCTTGCCTGGCATGCGTAAGGATGCAGGTTCAAACCCCAGCACCATGTACACAACGAAGTGTCTGAGCAACTAAAGCCGCATGAAAAACTAAATACAATTGATTCTCTCTCTCTCATCTGTCTCTCTCTGTCCCTGTCTCTCTTTAAAAAAAAAACTAGAAATTTATTCTTGCACAGTTTTGGACATCCAAAGTCTAAAGTCAAGCTGTGTCCCCTTCTCAGGACACTAGCTATTGAATAGGGCCGGCCCTAGTCCCAGAATGACTTCACTGTGTCTTGATTTTATCCACAAAGACATTTTCATCAAATAAGGCCACATTCACACATTCTGGGGATTAAGACTCAAACTTTTTCATGGGGGACACAATTCAACCCCCAATGATACACCTATCTGCTTAGTTCATGTTATGTCTTACATGATAATTTTGAGAATAAAGCCAGAAAAAATGTTTTCCTCATGCAGTTTCTCTCTTTCTCTTCTAACACATGTGTGGAATTCTTTTAGCCCTCAAAGCAGCATCTAATCTTCCAGCAGATGTTTCCACCGTAATGACAGCAGATAATGCAACACTTGTGAGATCTGGGATCGGGTGGAACAGTTCTCCTGATAGACCTTTTATTTTATAGTAGACCCCTTCTGATTTTCTCTCCTAAATTGCTTTTTCATTATTGTCCATAATAGTTAAAACAATAGCATGGAAGTGATTGTGGAGCTGGCATTGACAGTGAACACCCACAGCAGGCTCTCTCCACTCTGTCTTGCTTATTTTTAACCTCCCTCATAATATTTCACCAATGTGAAGATCCATAATTGACCCATTCTTTTATTTGGTCCTGAGATTGCTTCCATTTCTTTCTCTTTGGCTTTAGCACTGGATTGAATATTTATGCTTGTATCTTTTTCCTTCCTTTCAAACTTTTCCAAAAGGAATTTCTAAAAGAACGTTCTCCTTTAGTATGCCTTGATAGCCTGTTTTCAATTTTTGTGTTAAATGGTGCTTCATCCTCTTATTTTCAACTTCATTATCATCATCTTGGTGGAATACTTCCAAACGTACTTCTTCTAAACATTAGAATCATTTGGGGACAAAAAAACAGGATAGCTTATCTTTCTTTTACAGCTGTTAAAAACACAAGAAAAGGAAGTTAGATTGAATTGGTTGCACAACCCAATATTTAACATTTCCTGAGTTGATACAGTTGCAATAATTCAATTTTTGTTCTCAGTGCCAATATTTTCACATTTGAACTTAAAATTTAAACATATGCACAGGTTTGTCTTATTAGCATAATGGTTGTTAGACCAAAAGACTCCCTACGTATAATTTATTTGAATCAAATAACAGTCTTGAAATAGCTTCTCTGTTCGGTGATTCTTTCCCCCTGATTTAGCATGGTAAACACAGGTCCTAAATATTCACTATAAACTTGTTGAATGGAAGATGATTCACCCCTTAATGAATTCATAAGTATTTGCTTAAATTAGCTTTCGTAAATAAAATTACCAGCGTATCACTCACTTTTCTGAAATGGCTGCTGCTAAATTAATTTGTAAGTTTATCAAACTGCATTATGGCTCTAAAATGCATAGTAATACACATTGATTACAAACTTACCTTATTTCAGATTTCTGAAACATGCATATTTAATATTTTATGTATGATTAAAAGAGACATAATATTTTTCAAACAATATATATCCTCAGTGATATGTGTTTTACTTCACATCTACTTAGTATCAGTCACTTGTAATAATTGAATCTGAAAATGTTCCGTCAAGGGCTGGCAAAAGAAGATTTGTAGATAATCAATATGATTTTACTTTATTTCAAATTAATTATGTTTTCCCATTCTCATTTTACAGCAAGCTAGGAGTTGGCCCCAAACTCTGAGTTTGGGCTGGAAAGTCGATCCTCCACCTATCAAATGCCAGCAGCCTTCTTGGCTGTCACCATAGACTTACTGTTGACTTAGCCCTTGGAATCCTGGCCACAGGTAAAGAGGACAGTGCGATCCATCTTCACTAGCTGACTTCAGGATTTAGCAGGTCTGGTTCCCTCCTGACCCAGAACCACATCTCAGAGATAGGCCATCAGGCTTCCTGGTTTATGAGCTAAATGTATGTTTGAGTATACAGACATATGCGCGTATACATAGGCATATAGAATGTATGCATTTGCTGAGTATATACGTGTGTATTTTATGTATATATTTTATATATACACATATATGTGTGTTTTAATCTTATATCTCTTGTATCTTAGGCTTTTTGTGAATTCTAAAATGGTTGAATAGCCAAGCATTTGTAATAGAAAAGGAAAAAGAATGCTGTTACAGCCGACTTCAATTCTTCAGTCCACACAATGTCTAGCTTGACTTCTCCTTAGACCAGACATTTTTTGTTTAAATAAAGTATGTTGACGGACAACTTTTGGTGCAACGTTTGAAAGCTCAAGAAATCAGACTGGAGAGAAACAGCAAGCTCAAAAGACAGCTGAAACCCTGGGCCGCGAGGAAAGAGAAGGGCTGGGGAAGAGAGCGTGCGAACTGGGGTGGGCTTTCTGGGAGTCGGAGGAGCCCTGTTAGCCTGACAGATTCCTATCAGTGGTGGTGACCAAAAGAGGTGAAGAAGACCGGGAACGTCTAACATGTGATTTGAAGTTGCTACTTAGTGGTGTTATTGTTTAATTCCCTTCCCTCTCTCGGGTCTTTGGGGAACCAAGGGAGAGGCTGTGTTCCCTGTCTGGGTTGAGCCAGGGCAGTGGAGAGAGCTCTGGCAGGAAAGGTCTTGTACTGGAGAAGTGTCACCCTTGCTTTTATTGCCAGGAGCACCTTCCTTGAACTCTGTTTATTACACAGAGCTCTTGCATTAGCTGAGAAGCACTCTGTGCGAGGCGACACCATTTCCCAAATGTCCTGTCTGGACCTGTATGGCTCCCCTGAGAACTGGAAGTTTATCAGTTCTTCCCCTAACAAAAGTTGGTCCCAGTGGGCTATAGGAAATGGAATATCAGAGCAAGGAATATTTGGGGTCCACACTGATTACAGTCTGCCATAACAGGCTGCAATGCTACATCGGTCTGCTTACAGGTGGGTGTCCTCTGGTCCCCAGGATCCCCATTTCGGTCAGCCTGGATTCTGATCTCTCGCTCATCTGATAATTATTCTTCATGCGTTGCCTGGTTTAACTCTAGACTTGATACACTTGACCTTCCCCTGTCTTTGTTTACCTCTACAGCAATAGGTTCTTGCTCACATTCTTAGGATCAATACTTTGCCCACATCTGGAGTCTTAGGTTTTCCCAAAATGACGATGAGAGGCTTAGTCTTAATTCTTATTTGAAGTAGGACTCAAGCCAGACAAGTAAAACTCACTAAGCAGACCCCCTCGCGACAGCCACGACAGGTACAATGGGCTTCCTTGCATCATTGTCAACGTGTCCTCTGGTGCCTTGCAAATAAAATGCACTCAGTATGTATTTCTGGATAAATGAATGTTTTATTCTGATGGGGAAACAAAGAGAAGAAGAGAAATGGCAGAGACACTGCAGTTGAAAAGGAATGCTATTAAGGCTAAATGTATTCATTTGTCTTTTTACCTAATAGGCAATAAAAAATTGCCCTGTTAGAAGAGAAACTCAAGGCTGGATGAGATGCCAAAGGGGCTTTTGTAGAAAGTTACCGGATTTCCTTAAGCTTGTCATAATCTCCCCTGGAGCACCTTTCTTAAAGTTCAAAGATATCCATTAGAGATGCAGGTGGAAAGGAGAGAGAGAAAGAGAGAGAAACAAAAGTATAGGCATAGTTGCAGTTGGCAAAAATTAAGCACACACATATTTCATTAATAAGCCACCTAGCTTCTCCACCTGGCTGTGTATTTCTATAAATCACACTCTAAATTATCTATTGGGCAGCAAGGATAGAGACCTTTTGAAGCAAGTGAGCAGACAAAGAAGCAAAGTTTGGGCTTTGTCCATTCTCTGTAAATTGCATTATTTAACCATCATCAGCCCTGGGAAGTTTGAGATAACTTGTTGGTAAAGTAGCAGTTGCTGCCACACTGGCGTCCTGGCATGGAGGACCAAGGTGAAGATTATAGTAACTAGCTGTTATGATTACGCCTCTTCCAACTCATGCGAGATGAGTTCCCTCCCCAAACCCTGCTGCGGCAGCCCAGATTGTCTGCAGGAGGGACCATTAGGACCTTGGAGAAAATGGGTGGGACGAGTCATGGTCAGCCGCACGCCTCGGGAAACCTTTGATAAGAGACAGGTTTCCACCTGAATAGACCAATAAAGATGACACTTCACACACTTAATGGACAGATGACCGTCCTGACCTTGCTGAACTTCAGGATCCTCCTTTGTAAAATGCAAACAGGACCAATTCATAGGTCCGCTTCAAATTCCTCCCCATCTCCTGCTCCTCGGACGCTCCTCGGGTTTTCGAGGACATCACCACGTCTTCATTTTGCTTTCTTACAAATGTGTATGTGAAGATGTATTTCCTGTCCAGTCCTCATAAAAACCTCTGTGCCTTTGCGACACTGCACGCTTGGGGCATTTTCCTGCCCTTGTGCTCAATAATCACCTTCCCCAAGATTTTAGGTCACACTTTTTTTCCTTTTCTTCTGCTTCTCCCTACCGTGCTCACCTCAGCCCTACCCTCCCACGCTGAAAGCTAAACCGTTTTCAGTTGGAGCAGAGGAGAAGAAGCCTTGCCAAGCCACGTTGAAGTAAACTGGTACAGACTGGAGCTTTGTGGGAGAGAAGTTCGCAGTTCTAGAAGGTTTGCTATATTCAGCTTTGCTTTGTACATTCCCATGGTGCAAGGAAGTTTAGTCCAGGCACTGGGCCCAGTGGCTTGGTGCACAAATCCAAGCCTGGGGCTTGGGAGGGAGTCCTCGCCTCCATGGAGTGCCAGCTATGTGCATCCTCCCAAAGGAGAAACGGCGAACCCCAGGCCTCTCCATACACTGTCCTGGCCTCCCCACCATTCACCTCTGTTCTAACCTGAGCGAAAAAAGAAACCTCAGATCTGCTCCCCGACGGCTATCATCTCACCCCCTAGTTAACTTCGACCCACATGGCACTTGCAGACTGTTCTCACAGTGCTTGACAAAATTAGTGACAAACACCATTTCACATTCTTGGTTAAGGTACAGTAGTGCACATTCAGGGTCCAGTTTGTCCCCAAATTCTGAAGGCTCATAATTCCTGGACACCTTAGCTATTCCCAGAGTTCACACCTATAGGACAGGCAAGGGCGACTTGGAGTTTTTGTTTCAGCATCACCACATTTTGAGCATAAATTGAATTATCATATCTCTAAATTATATACAGTTATATACACACACTCATAGCTACCTGTGTGAATATAATTACAACAATCATTTCTTCTCAAAGTAACCCAATTTTAAGTAAAATCAACCTAACAAATCGTTGAGTTGGGGTTGATTATTCACATTACGAAATGCTCTTTTATTTTTGGTTTTAGAAAAGAACCGAATCAGGGCTCTTTCATCCTCCTGCAAGGCCTTAGAAGTCAGTCACGGATAATACAACGATCTAATATTAGGTAGCAATGGATCTTATGTAAGAACTGAGGCAAAGTTAGAAGCGAGACCATTTCATGTGAGTGTGAGGGGCTGGAAATATTTTTAAAAGAATGTTTCTCCCTGTTGCATGGAGAGTGAGAGCAACTGCCAAAATGTGGGCAAAACGAGAGGATTATGTAATGGGAGGAAAGAAATCAAAACATGCAGCAGTTGTGATTCCATTGTTATCAGGGCTCTTTAAAAAATTTATATTAAAATTGAGCAGGTGGAAGAGAGGCGGTTGATGACTCAGGGAGGACCATAGGAAACTTCAAACTGTTGAGCAAAACACTTCTTCCTTGTGGTGAAGTTCAGTTTTTCCAATGGCCTTTCAACAGGCAACTTGATCTGGAAGAGATCTGTGCCCTGGGGTCGGGCCAGCAGCATGGGCATGTGCCCCCTCCTGTCTCTGACCTGGCACATTCATGAAATGGTGCAGTGCCAAGAGCGGATTGGCCACATAATCGCTTTCAAATCTTGGAAAATAAAGGAAACGCACGTTTTCAGGGTGTGTTCCCCAAGAACCCGGGAGAAGGGGATGGGGGAGGCAGCAGGGATATAATCAAGGACATAGCATCTACTTGGGGTCTTATACTGAAAAGGACCCATAGTTCAGGTCTGGCCAACTGGTCTCCCTGCTCCAGTCCTTCTCCAGAGTTCCTGTGATACTGTCTCAGGAGTCATTTTTCTGAAATGCAGGAACCATCAGGTGACTTACTGATTATGTGACTGTCCCTCTGACCTTCCCACAGTGAGCTTCTCGGCTACTTTCAAAATGTCAAACCTCCAGGCCCTGGGACACATTTGTCCCACCATCAGGGACACCTTCCTTTGTTTTGTCATTTATCTGATCTTTCACATGCTGCCTCCTCCTTGAGCTACCTATCATCTCCTGTCTCATCTGCGGTCCCTTGCACTTCCTGTCTGTTCTCATGCTGTGCTGCCTTGGACCCTTGTGACCCCTCCTACGCAGTATTCATTATGAGGCTTCAGGGGAGGCCACACTAGCAGCCTGGACACACATTTTCAGTGTTTGTTTGGTGAGGGACCTGATGGCCCCTTGTTTCCCACACCTCTGGCAACATCTCTGAGGCCAGGAGGCTGCTGCATCATGGGTCTTCCTACTGATACGGTCATGGATGCAGTGCTGCTATTTGGGCTCTGTGTTCCAAAACTCTGAATCTTCAAGGTCCTCATGTTTTGCATCCTCTTCAGCTGCACGTGCCAGGAGGTCTTGGTGTTTTCTGTAGCAATGGGACAATGGCTTTCTCTTTTCAAGGGTCACCCCTGGTCCACAGAGCAAGGCTGTAGTATCCATAACAGGATTTGGAAAACCATTCTAAAAAATAGCTGGGAAGCTCCTTTGCTCTCTTTTTCTCTACATTGTCTCTGTTTTGGCACCTGGAAGATGGGTGCAGCCATTATGGCCTCTGAGATGAGGCATGAGAGGACCATGGGGCCTAACGAGTCCAGAAAATTTGTCTTTGGGCTAACTTTGGATGAGAGAGAAAACCACTTCTTATTTTGTTTAAGCCACTGATGTTTATCTACTTTTCTTTCTCTGTCACCTACAACCAACCGAAGTATAATGGGGAATTAAAGTCAGGTTTGGCAGGACTTTCAATTACTTGGCTGACCGAGTCAATCTATGCCTCAATTTGTGCGTATAGAAAGCCATGTATAACTACATTATATTTTCGTATGCGCTGTGCAGCTAATTAGATTCAGGGCGTAAAAACATGAAATAACTGCAGTAGACTCCAGAACTGGGTAGATGGCTCACGGAGCTGGGGCCCATGCTTTCTACTTTCCTCCTTTATCTTTGGAATGAACATGTTTTTCTCCTTAGAGTTTACACAAACTTAAGTCGTCATGGTGGAGTAATCCTTTCCTTCAATTTAGAGGTAAGTTTAACAGGAAGCTTCTTGAGCTTCAATATTTTGAATTCACACAGCAGGAATTAGTAGTGACAGGAAAATTCCCATATCTCAGTGCGGGCAGGGGGAGGTGGTTACCAGATGCTATGGAATGAACGTCTGCGTACCTCCAAAATCCATATGTCCAAACCCAGCCCAAGGAGATAGAGTGAGGAGGTGGGGTCCTCTGGAGGTGACAAGGCTGTGAGGGTGGAACCCTCACAGATGAGATTCGTAACCTTACAAAAGACGTTCCAGGGGCTGGAGCAGTGGTTCAGTGCTTATGTCATTTGCCTGGCACATGCGAGGATGTGGGTTCGAACTGAAGCACCACATATACGATGAAGCGTTGGAGCAATGAAAGACACATGAAAAAGTAAAGTTGATTCTCTCTTTCTCTCTCTCATTGTCCATCTCTCTCTCTGTCTTTTAAAGAGAGGAAAGTGTCAGAGATAGAGAGAAACAAAGAGAATCAGTTTTCATTGAGTTTTTTCACATGGCTTTCGTTGCTCTGACACTTAGTTGTGCATGTGGGTGCTGGGGTTTGAACCCATGTACTTGCGCATGCTGGACAAGTGCCACAACTGCCGAGCCATCACTCTAGCCCCTGTCCCTCTCTCTTAAAAAAAAAAAATTCTGGGCAGGGGGTGGAGGGGTCCCTCAAGTCCCTCATCACCTGAGGTGACAGCAAAAATACACCATCTATGAATAAGGAAGCAGGACCTCACCCCAACACAGGGACTTCTTGACTTTTGTCTTGTCAGACACCAGAACTGTTTAGAAATATGTTTCTATTGTGTAGAAGCTAGGTAGACTATGGTATTTTGTTACAGCAGGGAGAACAGACTAAGACACCTGGCTCTGCTCATAAAAAAAGAATATGAATAGCAGTCCTTAAAAAAAATAGAAGATTCTCCTTCTCATTCATGTAGTGCTTGATTCTGCTTGCATGTTGGTTGTTCTGATGGCAAAACAGAACTTTCATGCATATCTATATTCTAGTTGCCCTAGAGGAAGGGTCAGTAACTCAATAATTCTTTCCACACTGACTTAGGGAGGAATCTCTGAATTTTTTGGAAGTTCCAGCAGGCCTCCAAACAGCTCTGGGTTCGGATGTGCCCTAATGGGCAGTTGGATGTTCCTGTTGATAGGTTTTATTGCTATTTATATAATAGGCTGGTTAACCTTTATCTGAAATGCTTAGGACCAAAGTGTTTTGGAGTTTGGATTTTTTCAGATTTTGGAACATTCACATAGACATGGTAAGGTCTATTGGGGATGGGGCTCAAGTCTAAACATGAAATTCAATTATGTTTCATATACACCTTATAAACATAGCCTGGGGGTAGCTTTATACAATATTCTTAGTGAGTTGCATTTTGACTGCCAGCTGTCACATGAGGTCAAGGGTGGAACTTTCCACTTGCGATATCATGCTGGTGTTGAAAAAGTTTCAGACTTTAGAGCAT
The DNA here is from genome assembly GCA_004027875.1 of Aplodontia rufa. Taxonomy (NCBI): domain Eukaryota; kingdom Metazoa; phylum Chordata; class Mammalia; order Rodentia; family Aplodontiidae; genus Aplodontia; species Aplodontia rufa. Next base: position 10,594 of record PVKS010050446.1, read on the forward strand.
TTCAGACTTCAGATTTTCAGACTAGGGATGCTTAGCCTACAGATGAAAATATTGTCATTCCTTCAAAAGTTCAGTTTCTCTTTGCACTCTTATTTTTAAATTAATGTGTATGGTCTTTTCACAGGTTCCCTCAATTAAGGACTAGATGGCTACTATGCGGTGCTGTTTGAGATGCGGGGTGAGTACAATCCACTGGAAAGGGTCCTGAGTTTATTCATCCCTTTTGCACACATTTCCCTGATTTCACTGTGAGCTGGACAAGCGACTATGAATGCCTTGGTGCGGAGTTCAGACTGTGCTCTCAGACCCCCAGGGTCACACAGAGGTGCCGCCTGCTCAGCCGAGGAGGGAGGGCTGGTCCCTGATGCCCCTGCCTGCTGCTTCTACTTGCAGCAGATCAAATTGTATCTGTTTTATATATCAGACTACCATGCACAGTTCTGTTTAAATAAAAGAACTCTGCTGCCGAAAGATAAAATAAATTGAAAAGTACTGTGTAGGGCAAATCCGTCACTATTATTGGAAAAATGGCCTCCAACGCACGTCCCATTGAGTGTGGCTAAACATTATCAGTATGTGGAGCAATAGCAGTATAATAGATTAATTGAATCAGTTTTTATATGTCATGGGTCAAAGGAAAGGAAATAGGCTATTGCTTCTTTTCTTAGAGACAAACCATTTTCCAAAACTTTATTTGTGATTTTGGAATGCTGGGAAGGTGGGGATTGGAATGCAGGTCAGGGTTCCTTTTTTATTTTTTAATTTTTGAACAACCATACAAGTTTTTAACAAAATAATATAAAATGTGTATAGATTCTGGATATTACAATTACCCCCAGGAGTGCCCCCCCAATTACCCACCCTTATCCCTCCCTTCCCCTTCCCACAATATCTCTAAAAAAGGATTATGTTGTATAGCATTACATCTTATCTGGATTTAACACATGATAATA
>PVKS010050447.1:0-11548 GCA_004027875.1 Aplodontia rufa
TCCAATAGTCCATCACAAATTATGATCACCTACCATGATTTATCAGGTAGGAGTTCATGAATGTGTATTTTTGTGTGTTTAAGGAAATATTATTTGTGGAAGTACAAATAGTAAAAATTTGAAAGTACCCCAGATGAGTCATTTTACAGCCCTCAAAATCCCTGGTTGCTCTGTTTACAAATATCGTTATCAAGAAATGAATACATGAGAAAGTGCTCTAAATCTCTAGTAATCAGAGAAATGAAAATGAAAACCACATTAAGATATCACCTTACACCAGTCAGAATGGCAAAGATGAAGAAAATAAACAATAATAGATGCTGGAGGGGATGTGGAGAGATAGGCACACTAACACACTGTTGGTGGAGCTGCAGACTGGTACAGCCTCTCTGGAAAGCAATATGGAGAATTCTTAAAAAATTAGGGATGAGTCCACCATATGACCCTGCTATTCCACTCCTGGGTATCTTTCCAGGGGACTTAGAATCAGCACATTACAGTGACACAGCAATATCGATGTTCATAGCAGCACAATTTACTATTGCTAGGCTATGGAAACAATCCTGATGTCCCTCACTGGAAGAATGGATCCAAAAACTGTGGTACATTTATACCATGGAATATTACACAGCAATTAGAAACAATGATATTGCAGCCTTTGAAGGTAAATGGATGGCTATGGAAGAGATCATGATGAGTAAAATCAGCTTAATCCAGAGATCTAAGCGTCAATTGTCTCCACCCATCTGTGGAGGTGGGGACTAGACCCTGCACAGTGAAAAAGTTGGTCTATTAGCATGTGTTAAATCCAGATAAGATGTAATGTTTTACAACCTAATACTATTTTTAGAGATATAGTGGGAAGGGGAAGGGCGGGATAAGGGAAGATAATTGAGGGGGGCACTCCTGGGGGTAATTGCAATATCCAGAATATATACACATTTTATATTATTTTGTTAAAAACTTGTATGGTTGTTCAAAAACAAAAAATTTAAAAAAAAAGAAAAAAAAGAAATGAGGGTCTTATTCTTGTTTTGCAAAAATATGTTATTTTTGGCTTAGGAGGGTTTAGAACACATTTATGGGCTCATTTTTTGCATGCTCCTTATTCAATGGAAAAACGAAAATCAAAGTGCAACACCGTCCATTATGAACTCCTGGAAAGAATGAGAAACACATCTCATAGGTGTTAGATCACATATAGAAGTGGGAATTATTATTTTATTTTTAGAGAGAGAGACAGAGAAAGACAGAAACAACTTTATTTAGTTTTTCACATGGCCTTAGTTGCTCCAACACTTAGTTGTGTACGTGGTGCTGGGGTTTGAACCCGGGTCCTCGTGCTTGCCAGGCAAGCGCCCAAACCGCTGAGCCACCGCTCCAGCCCCAAGAAGTGGGAATTATTAATAAGTGCTTCAGACTTGCTATTGGATTGGAACTAATAAGATTATATTATATGCTATCTGAAAGTTTGCAATGTCCACCTGCTTCTGATGATACCCCAAGGGATGTTTGTAGGCAAAGCTTCCTATCAGAGAATTTCCTGATGCCTGTGGATCCTGACATGGAACCTGAAACCCCACAGGAGGTTGGAGGTGCTTCTCTGATGAATTTCATTTTAAGATATACAGCCTGGTATGAGAAGCACTTCCCGTTCATCACTGTGGGACAGAGAGAGCATTGGCTGCCTCCACTGATCCCATCCAGTGTAGCTCTGGATATGCAGGAGTGGATGGTGTGAGGTGGGAAGGGTTGCCATTACTCCTTCAAAACTAAGCATTTCTTTTTCTTTTTAAAGAGAGAAGGACAGTGAGAGAGGGATACTGAGATAATAAATTTTTATTGAGTTTTTCACATGGCTTTCGTTGCTCCGACACTTAGTTGTGTACATGGGTGCTGGGGTTTGAACCTGTGTACTCGTGCATGACAGGCAAGTGCTGTAATCACCAAGCCACCACTAAGCATTTCGTAAAGCTGGAAACAAATTTGATATCCTTCCTTTCATTTTAAAACTACCTCAGTGATAGGCATTAAGTGACCAGTAGTGGTTAAGATTTACTAAGCCTCACAAGCAAGAAACGGTTTCTAAATAAACCTCTGTTGATTCTCATTCATACATCTGGGGTAAAGCTGAAGAATCTCAGCTTTTAACCCTCACTGATGAGAAACCTTGTGACTAGGAGCTACTTTTTGAGAACTAGTATAGTTAACATTCTATTTGATGTTTTCTTCAATATACTTCTAATTTGTACTTCATACATATTGATTGGGTACAGGGTGACAGTTCAATGAATGTATACAATTAAAGCTAATGATCAGATAAAGTTAATTAGCATATCACCTCAGACTTACATTATTTGTGTTGGAAATGTTCAAAATCCTGTCTACTAGATATTTTGAAATATTTCACTGTTTGCCATAGTCATTCTGATCTGCTGTAGACATTAGAACTTATTCCTCCTATCCAGCTACTCCATGTACCCAATAACCATCCTCTATATTCCTGTCCCCTGTGTACCCTTCCCAAACCCTACTGTCTTCTCTACGTCCTTTTGCACATATTGGTGAATATTATTCAGCCATAAAAAGGATGAAATTCCATCATTTGCACAACATGGATGGGACTTGAGGATATTGCATTAAGTGAGTTGTCAGGCATAGAAAGAAAAATGCCACATATTTTCACTTAGAATTTTTCTTTTTAATATCAGCACTCGCTTATTGGTTAACCCCTGTTCTTTCTGTTATTCACATCAGCTTCCTACCCAAAACCTTAAACTAGTGCCAGATGGAAAGGGAAGTCTGAGAGGCTAAAAAAATGCCTGTCCCTGGTTCCCAGAAAATGATAGCCATAGAAGAAATAGGTCAGACATGGAAAGGGAGACGTCATTATCTCATGACTACAGCAGTGCTTGGAGGAGAGTCTGACCTCTCCATTTTTACAACTGAGAAACCAGTGAGTGGTTGCTCACGACACACTACTGGGTCATGACTCCAGAGTTCAGAGGGAGATAGGAAAGGGCTCTAGAGGAACAAGAAAGCAAGTGGACAGTCATGCAGAGGTCAACGTGAATTAGGGGTGTCTGACTTTCAGACTGAGGGGTCAGTGTCCACATAGTACCAGATCCATTGGTCCTTTAGAGATAAGCGCTTTTCACAAAGTTGAAAGGGCATGGCTTTGAAAGCGAAATGGACAAAAAGTTATAGTCTTCAAAATCACAAGCAAAAGTCTTGAATTTTTATAGGTGGAGAAATAAAACATATGAAAATAAAAATTGTATGACTAGAAAAAATGAAGGCTTGGTCTTATATTTACTAACAGTTTTTGTTCGCTTAGGTATGCGTGGGTGTGTGTATAGATGCCTGCATGGGACAGAAATTTCTTGGAAGTGGGTCTACCATGTCTTCCAACAAAGAAACTCTAAATCGGAATTTAACAAAGCTGACATCAGACATACAGCCTCAATAATTAGGCCTGTTGTATGTAACCCTTTTTGGAGAGAAGACAGGTACATTATGAGTTTCTCAGGTCTTAAGGAAAAACTCCATGTCATTCTAATTTCAGGCTTTAGTAAATCACCAGTACATCTTTTCCATGCTTCTAGAAATCAATTTGCAATTTCACATGTGAGGTCTGGTTAACCATTTTCAATGAATGGAAAAATGAATGCACTTTGTCCAGGACTTTAATTGTAAAATATAAATTACATTTTAAACTGTTAAACACAAAAAAAATCATAGATTTAATGTTTAACCTCTATGTAATTTTATATAACTCTAAAGCTTTGTTTAAAGAGCTTGACTCTGATGCTTTTTAATGACCTTAAGTTTCTTAAGTATCATATTTTATAAAATAAGGTTATTGATTATTTAAGGTAAATTAAAAATTAAATTAAAAATCAGAAGTTCTTTATGGCAATGTCAAATGAATTTCATCACCTACAGCTGGAGAACAAAAAAAGAAATGTTCTGGTTTAAAGAGAAGGAAGGTCCATCAGAGGACAGAGTAAGCTTTAAGATTAGGTCATTCTTGGGTCACTGAGGCTATTTGTGCTCAGAAACTGCCAAAGAAAAGAATCAATCAATCTTGGAAAAGCAAATGACCTCAAACATCAGAAGGATGGAGGGTTACTGTTACACATGGAAGTAGAGAACGGTAGTTTAGATTTGGGTCTCACCATGGGGACAGGAAAGGTCATTGAGAATCCTTGCAGCAGTTCTTGGTATTCTCCTGTCCATTTTTTGTGGTATACTGACAAGTGTGGCAGCCATGATCTGAGAAGATCATGGGGTTGAGGGGTTTGAAATCCCGTTGGGAAGCCTGCACCACCCAGCCAGGTATGCCACGGATCCCAGCAGAAGTCCTGACAAGGGCAAGGAAAATCTCAATGTACAGCCTCAGAGAGAGTCCGAATATCAGTTGCAGTCCCCAAACCAGCTCTAGACATAGGGACTGTCATTTGCTCCATTGACCTTTTTCTTGAAAATTTCCCCAGAGAAAATCCTTCCAAGCTCCTACAAAAGTAATTTCTGATGCATTTCAGAACTGCAAAGAATGGCATATAGTAGATACCGTTGTTGTACATCACCCATGCTCCCTATAGGATGGATGCGTTCACTCTCAGCCTCTGGAGAGTGTTACCTGAGAGATGTTCACTGAATCTTTGGCCAAGAATTGTCGGTGACTGAAGGGAACAGACTCTGAAGTTAGACTCTTCTCTAAGTGGTGAGCCCCCATTCATGATGGGCAGGCATATTTCTTTTGTCTCAACTTGAGATGTGTTTAAAAGGCTCTTTCAGGCTAGGGATCCCTTTGGGACTGGTAGAGGCTTCTGTTACACTCTGTCACTGTCCACCTTCTCCATCTCTGAATTCTCCCCATCCTCACTCTTTTACAGCTGCAGTTACTTAGAAGACTCCCAAGTAAACTTCCCGCAAGCAAATCTCAGACTCAAAAGTCTGTTTCCTGGTTAACCCTACTTATAACACTGCCCTTTATTTATAAGTTTTATTTTCCAACACTCTGAAAAAGAACAGCAACAAAAAACTATAGAAGTTTTTAAACAGTTTTGGAACTTTAACACCTGATCATCTTACCCAGTTCCTCACATCCTACCCAATATTTCTTTCTCCTTCCACCTTGGCCATTCTCATCTAGCCAATAATGAACTTTGTCAGTTCATTTAGAAAATCATTCGCAATAAATACTATCAGTACTCCGCTTGCATTTCCAATACCCTCATTGGAGCTACCATTATCCGTCTTTTACTGAAACTTATTTTCCTCTCACCCTCTTACTACATTCTTCACAACACAGTGAAAGTACCCTGTCCAATGCACCACGAGCAAGGCCCTAAGGAGATTCTCTGCCCATGCCAGACCAGCCTGCTTCCTGGGCCTCAGGCAGACCTTCCTTCACCTTCTCTAACTTACCTTGTTGCTGGGAGTTTCGCCCTTGGGCAGTTGTGACCTCCTCTACCTGGAGTTCCCTGTCTAACTCAACATACATCAGCACTAAGTCTCAGTCCTCTCTTCTCTGAAAGAGGACTAATTTGCCATTCAGTAGGGCTGATTAATTATGAAACAAAAATACACATGATATGTCAGCTTTAAAAAAGTACCCCACAATTTTAAACTTAGCTCTTCTCTTTGTGATTTCTAAGAACCTCAATACTAAAAACAACCTTTTAAAGATTTATTTCGGTCAGTTACAAAACTATTGTAAATGTGGGCAATAATTAATTACTGAAATTAATTGTTGCCAGTTAAACTGATATTCCCTACACTTTTATATCTTTGTCAAATATAGATGTTAGCCTGCTTTAGTTTTCAAAAAAATTATTCTATGATCTCCTTAAGGTAGCAGATAAAAATCCATTGATGGAATGTGCACATTTTATCAAGCAAGTAAAAGGATGTTAATTAGCATTTAATTAGTAATAGAATGCAGTACTCAATAATTTTAAAATAAATTGAGTCTTTTGCAAACGTGTAAGGTGAAAACACAGTCAACTGCTCCTTGAGGTATGATTAATGTCACCCTACCACATAAACATCCAAATAAACTACCTTGTTATAGAGAAAAATTTTTATTTTATAAGAAATATCAATACCAGGATATAAACCAGCTTGTTACAGCAGGAAAAAAAAGGTGTTTAAAAGTTTACATATGTCTGTGAAATGCAGGAGGGCAAGTTAATTCATCAGATAAAAAATATTCAAACCAGCAGCAACAATGTTATTTAAATTAAATCTGGAATTACATTATCATTGCTAAAAGAATCAAAAGAAATACATTATTAATTTTGAAAATTAGAAATCCTAGTTGTGTGACAGCTAAATTAAAGGAATAAAACAACTATTTTTAGGAAGTTGAGTTAATATTTAAACTAAACTCTTGGCAACAAATCAAATTCCCCTGGAGAGTTCCCTGATATTTTCAGCTGCACACACATGAAGGTTCCTGTGAGAAACATCCTTGCAGCTGGTAAGAAGCATCAAGACAGATGACAGTGACAAGGGTAAAGGAATATGAGCACTGTCTTCCTCTTCCCAGCGAGGGCACAGACTTTACACTCAGGGCAAGCTCTGCATTCCTCCTTGCTGGGCTGTTCATTCTAAGCCAGTCACTTGGCATCGCTAAGCCCCATATTCCTCATCTGTCACACAAATAACAGACACGGTGTTGTGAGGATACAATAAACATACAAAACTGGAAAGACAGATTCAAACACAAGCAGTGTGGCCTCCAAGGACCCACACTCTTAACCCTAGGCTTTTTTGGTTCTAGTACACAATAATTGAGCCTAAAAACCGGCATAGAGTCAGCTGTGTACATCATAATTATTAAAACAATATCTGGAGGCAACAATTATTTTAAAAGTTTTGTTTCACATATAAATGTGTCCAGAAATGGTAAAGACAGTAAGTATTTGAATGTGTCTAAAATTCATCATACTCAGACACTGAGAATAGTCCAGTAAAAACTCAGGAGACTGGGGCTGGAGCAGTAGCTCAGCGATTATGGTGCTTACCTGGCATGTGCGAGGAGCCGGGTTAGAACCACAGCACCACGTACACAACTAAGTGTCCAAGCAATGAAGGTCACATGATAAACTAAATAAAATTGATCAATTATCTCTCTTCCTGTCCCTCTCTCTTAAAAAAAATCAAGAGACCCTAGGAGTGCAGAGTGTAATGAGGAGAAAGAGTGAGAGATAAAGTAAGAATTCCATTTGCTGAAGGCACCTGTGAAGTCAATATATTTTAAGAAGTCCGTACTTTATTATTAAAATTGAAATAAGACAGTAAAATAAAGAAATCTTGAGAGCTCATTGTAACACTTTATATCAGCTGTGTACACCCCAGAGTTCTTCATAGACCAGTGTGAATAGCGTTCCAAGGACAGCTAGATGAGAAATTAGGTTGAAGAGAGGGACAAGGGGCCAGGTCACTGAAGGGTGCATGGGTCACATAAAGAACAGAAACCAGCAGGGAACACTGTAGTCAGGGCATGACAGCCAAATTCTCTGTCATGTGGCATTTTTGTAGCAGTGATGTGGAGGATAGTTTAATAAAGTGACAGTCAAAAGCAGGAAAAGTCATTTAAGAGACCCTGAAACTTACATTCCTTATCTGTAAAATGGGGATAATAAAGGCCAAACCAACTTATAACATTGGAAAACACAGGGAGATTTATAAAAAGTATGAGAAAGGATGCTGATAAGGGCAAAGTTCTCTGAGGAGAAGGCTTAATATGTTGGAAGTGTGATAATACTGGGACATACATCAGATTTGTTTAGATAGGGATTGTGATCAAATCACTCTGACCTGGAGAAAACATTCACTAGAAAATCAGCTCAACTCTTCCCATTACTAGTTGCCTACTGGACCCACTAGTGAGGGAAAATAATTATATTTAATTATCTGGTTGTGACTAAATTGACAATTAACATATAGTTACAAAATGGAGAAAGGAAAGGAAAGTCTGCATTGCACAATAATTGGTGGTTTAAGACATCCCATAAGTTTGCAGAACTGTGGAAACAATGATTAAGTGATTTTCAGATGTCACTGGAAAAGGAGACTTGCTGTACTAGCCTCTGGACATTGGCTTAGGTGGCTGCCATTTCTTCTTGACAAATTCTTAGTTCTGTTGCCTTTCATGTTTCAGAGAAGTAAGGCTCCTGTAGTTATAGCCTGAAGTGACTCAAAGAGATCAGTAATTTTAATCTCCCTTTTTATTTAATTTAAAAAATGGAAAAATGCCCCATTGCCAAATATTTCTTGCCAATTAATTCATTAACAGAGGCACCACAGCTCATTTCTCCATTAAGGGAGACAGTTTTCTGACAATTCACTATTGGATTGAGTGTTGATTAGCCTTTCACATAAATTTACTGTACAAAGCCAAGCCTTTGAAAAAGCAATCTGACAAACAATAGTACTTGGTATAGCATATGGGGAGATTCCTATATAGTAGCCACTTAGGCTCTTAATATGTTTCCAGTCCATATTGGATTACTCTAGGTTAAAATACAAACTGAAATATGAGACTCACTACAAATACAAAGATGCGAGACATTTCATAGTTTAACTTCCATATTCATTTTATGTTGAAATTATACCATTGTAGACAGTGACAAGTAATATTATTAAAACTAAATGAATATGAGTTTTTTTTTGTTTACCATAAAAAAAGTTGTCAGGTCTTAATGTGGATAGTAGGACACTTTAAATTTTGTATGTACAATGGTGGTTTCCACATTTGCTCTGGACAGTCCTAGCACGTACACATAGTTACATGAGAAAGTGAAAACTATTACATGTATGAGTGAGGATAAAGTAGACCCAGGCAAGAACAAACCACAAGAAAAGATCTGAGGGCAAGGAATACTGGCGAGAGAAGTCTTGCAGGTGGTATGGCTGCTGACAAATTTTGAGTTCAGGAACATCAGCTGGGAAAGAAGAACCACATGGGCATAGCAGGTCTACTGTCTCTGCTCAGGATATATGACTCTGACTTTAACTCAGTCTCATCCTCCCTACTGAATGGATTTTCCTTTTTTTTTTTTAACTGAAATCTTTTCATGCATGTAATTTGGTACCCTGATTTTTCTTTACTTAATATCACATCCTGAACATTTTCATATGGCATGAAATTGCTCTTAAACTGATATTTTAATGGTGTGTAATGGTCCATCCCATGGATGTACCATCATTTATGTAGCCATTCTTATTTTTATGGGACATTTTTTTCCTAACATTTACTACTACAGAAAATACCATTGTGGCTAGGAATTGCCTTTTTTGAAAAGTGAGTTAGTACTACTGCTCTTTGGGGAATATAATAAAATAGTGTATATTGAAGGGGCTACAACAGGTAGTAAAGTTACCATGGAGTTCCCTTCACCCTCCTTATGAAGTAGTAGTCATCATTCATAAGCTAGAGACAACATCGAGAAACCCTAAGCCGACCTTGTATCTATGCAGCCAGAGCTCACTCAAGGTAACTTCTGAAGAAGTATCTACAACCTCCTCTGGCTACTTGCAAATGATTCAGCCATTTATTTCAAACTAGGCAGATTTTTCTTCACTCACATTTTAAGAAGCTCTAGTGTGATAATCAAAAATTATTGCAAATTAATTTGCATCATATTTGTTATCTCCTTAAAAAATTCCATTAACACCACTCTGAAAAACTTCTCTAAACCTTTTACACTTCTTTAAGTTTCCACACTCATTGTACCATATTCCCAATATATCTCTTTTCCTTTATTTCAACTCATTCTTGATAGAAATAAACCCCCTCTTTTTTTTTAACTCAGCAGAAGGAAAGCAGGTTCTTCTTTTCTCTTTACCTGTTCTCTCTGGCTCAGTGATTTATCATTCACATCCCTGTGGATTTTTTTTCATTTTTTTTAACTCCCAGATTCTTCACTATAAAAGAGGATCCAGGATCTGACACAGGAATCAATAATCTCTCAAAGAAAGATGTAGAAATTGTGTGTCAGGACTTCAAACACATAAGATAATATTAAACAACATAAAAATGGTACAAAGTGATACAAGTTGTAACAGTTATAAACAAACTATGTGCAGAAGCTGAGATGAAGCAGCCAGTATTTTTTAGTGTGGAGCAGGGATGGATAAAGCAAGAGAGTGAGGTTAATCATTTGTACCATCCAAATAACCAGGGCTTAAGTTTGGGCTTGGGTACCCCTTGGGGAAGCCCATACTTTCTAGTTATAAAGTAAATGACAGTGGTAGTCTAAGGGAGAAGCTGAAGCTAACACAAAGCAGAAGCTGTCCATAAATTAAAAGTGACCCTCAGAGCAGTATGACTGCATGCTGCAAAACAACTTCTCTGGAGTGGCATTAATTCTGATTTCTGTTAGCCTTTTGAGACAAGTTCACCACAGAAATATGATGGAGACACTGAAAATGTGTGGAATAAATGGATTTGCAAAAATGTAATATGCAAGGTGACTGATGTTATGGTGCTGCAAGAACTGTGGGAGGCTCAGAACGTGCTGAGCACAAGGTGTATACAACCTTGCCCAGCCTGAGATGCACCTTTAGATCGGTGGGACAGAGTTGGTCTTAGCTCTTGGGCCACATACCTCAATAATTCTTCTATATAGAGATGGAGTTTTCCTATGCATGCACATTTGTGAAAGACTAGAGCAATTCTTTTAGTTTTGCAGCTCTGAACACCCCTTTCTCCTTTCCTTGGGTGCAGGTTTCTCCTCAACTCTAGAAAAAAGGTTGCTTATGGAGTTATCAATCACTTCCTATGGGTGAGCACATGATGCCAGAGAGATCAAACCTGTTCTCTTTCTTCTCTGTTCCTAGGTATTTACAAGCAATGCAAAGTAAACTGAACCAGAGAGATTTCCCTGGGGATTTTGCCACTTGAATTAATGGTCACAAGACCTATCTTTTAGGTTCAGAAGGCCTAAAGGTATAAGGATGGGACTATCTGTAACCATAGTTTCAGGTTCATAGGAAGTTAGGCTGAAAGACAAAGAATAATATATGGAGGGAAGAGAGGAGAGGGAGAGAGACTGAGGGAGAGGAAGGGAGGAGGACTGGAGGAGAAATAGAGAAGACAGGAAAAGAGCAGAGTAAACAGAGAAAGAGGAGGGAATGAGAAGGAAGGGGAGTGAAGGTAAAAACATAAAAAGGAAGGAAAAGGGAGAAGTCTATGCACAGTCCTCCTTAGAGCCAGTGCTGTGATCGACCATCATATTTTACCTATTTAAGCCAATAAATATGACTGCCATTTTGGCTTAGTTTTATTTTATCTTGTTTTGATTTAGTTTTTATTTTATCTAGACTTTTGTTGCTTATAATCAATAGTTCTTACCAAGAAAGGGATGCTACAGAACAAACAATGTATTCATTACAGGTAAGAGTTAATGGAGGAGATCAGGTGAGACTTCACAAAGGAGGTGGGATTTAAAACCAGGCTTGGCTCCCACAGGAGGAAAAGAGGGAAGACATTCATGGCAGAAGAACTAGCATAGGCACAGGCAGGGTCAGTAGG
>PVKS010050448.1:0-11550 GCA_004027875.1 Aplodontia rufa
TTTTGTAGCTGACATTTTTGAGTATTTTATAGATTCTGGATATGAGACCCTTGTCTGAGGAATCATAGTCCATGATACTCTCCATTTCTGTAGGAAACCTCTTGACTCTCTTGATTGTTTATGTGAATATATTTTTATAAGTCTTTCTTGGTTCTTGTAGTTCACTTCCAATTTGAAGAGCAATGTCTTCATTCAGTTTTAGAAAATTCACAGTTCTTTTCAAGCAGAACTTCTTTGAGATTCTCTCTACTCTTTTCCATAAACAGTACTATTTGTCTAACATATATTTTATATACACAATATATATAACATTGTCTAAACCAAGATGAATTTAGAAGTTAAAAGAAGTGCTGCTTATAATTACATCAAGAAAACAGATGTAAATTGGAACTTTCCCAGGCGTACTGGGGTGTATGATCTCTCTACTTAGCATTCTTTCCTATTTTGTTCTACAGTCTGTAGTCTGTGTGATTCCTTCAGTAGTATTTTTCATTGTATTATCTTCTCTTTTATTGTCTCTGATTCAAAGTCTACTCCATGTTTTGAACTTTTTACTATAGTTGGTAGAGTTTTAACTCAGTCATTACATTTTCAATGATTTGCTTCATTTCTATTTTTCATATATATATGTTATTTTCTTTTAATCATATATTTTTTCCTTAAGCATTCGAATCATACTTATAAAGTTTTGACTAGAATGGTTTCATAAAATTTTACCTAGAATGAAATTATGTTCCAATTATTGCTTTTTTTTTTCAGAGTTATTTTTACCAGCATTAGATTCTTCATGTGTTTTGAAATTTGGTTTTTCAGATTCATTCTGAATGAACTTTCCCTTCTTCTTTCTCTTTTTTTGCATACTTCCGTTTAGTGCTTTTTCATCTTCTGTCTCTTGTCTGTCAATTCCTGAACGTCCTCCTCTTAACCAAGTATTGCTGTGTCCTTGCAGAGCACCTGCCCTTGGTCTCAGCAAGCATGTTAGTATTATCCTCCAGTCAAGGCACTTAGCACAACTCCTCAATGGTAAGGTGTGTTTAGTTCTCTGTTTTCTGAAGTAGTCTATGAAACCTTAGCCTTGGGTATTGGTTGGCTGTAGATTTTTTACCTCCTTTCACCATAAGGAGCCCACCTACCTTGTTTTCAAATCTGACTCCAGTCTGCTAATCTCCACAGAGCATCCTCATTTCTTCCCTGATTTCCAGCTGCCATTACCTACTTCAGGATAAGTGCCTAGGGTGGCTGTGACCTCTCCTATGTTCAACCTTGTTATTTTTTTCTGTTTCTGGTACAGAGGACACAATATGTTTTGAACCCAGACATTTATTTTGGGTCTTTCCTTTTATATTTTTGTGTACTTTTGCTATATGTTGGATCAGTGGAGGTACATGAAAGTATAAACTAACTGCTCTAGTTTGTTCAGAGTACATAAAGAAGTAAATTGTATTCATCTTAAATGAAAGCAGGTAATTTTAAAATATCCAGATTTACAGAATCAGGAGGGCATTCAGTGACAGATGTTCTCTGCTCAAATGTCTGAAACATTTTTGTGAATGCATGTGGTAGTACTAATGAAGAGAATGGAACCTTTTGTCCATAAAATCATTTAAAATATTTTTGCCAATCTGCAATTATGCTCATTCCTAAATTACTTTACAAAAGGAAATATTCTGTGAAGCACTTCTGGGTTCTATATGATATTGTGTCTTGGCTGTTTTGAATTTTACCCAATTAAAAAAAACAAAAGATTAAATTTTCCATGTAAAATATTTATATAATTTGAAAAAGAAGTGGGGTAAGGAGAGAAACAAAGAAAGAGAAGCATACTTACTCAAGAAACTTGAATAGGGGTCTGGAGCGGTGGCTCGGTGGTTATGGCACTTGCCCAGTATGCGCAAGTACACAGGTTCAAACCCCAGCAACCCACATACACAACTAAGTGTCACAGTAACAAAAGCCATGTGAAAAGCTCAATAAAAATTGATTCTCTCTCTCTTGCTGTCCTTCTCTCTAAAAAAAAAAAAAAAAAAGAAAAAGAAAAAAGAAATTTGATTGTATCTGTTCCTTAGTAAATATTTGTTGTAAGAATGAAAGGATAAGTATCTGAACCTCACCCCATTGTAGGTTAATACTTTTGGAGCAGAAGGAATGAGGTAGGGAGCATATTGGGATGGGAGGGAAGTATCAAGGCCCAGAGAGATAGAGGGTAATGGATCAGGCGAAAGGAAGAGGTGAAAGATGGAGTTAATCTAATTGTCAGGGTGTTTGTTGTCTTCTAACCTGGTTGTAAAAGAACTGTGATTTTAAAATTTTGACATTTTTATATGGTAGTGAGTTTTCTGATTCACATTGAAACCATTATGTCAGCTCAGCCATGTCTAATTGTCCTGCTTCCCATTTTGAACCTGTTATTCAGCTCAACTTGAAACTCAGAAAGGAGAAGAGACAGGCTAGCCGAGTGAGGTTATATGTGGATGTCCTGAACTCTCCAAAGGAACACATTTGGAGGAAAGACGTGCATGAACCATCCCCCAGTGCAGTTTTTTATTGTGAATCCTGAAGAGTGGGTCCATTCAAGGCTCTTTGGGAACAGATAGGTGTGTTTCCTGCACATGCAGATTTACTAATTCTAGAGTCCCTAGAGGAGAAAGGGAATAACATTGGGTGCCAATTAATCAGGCAAACAATGTGACTATGGTCACATTGCATAATCTCAGCCCATGTTCTGTTCCATCCCAGCTCCTAAACATCAAAGCAGGGGACCCTCCTTTGATTGCTGGGCGAGAAGCAAGACTCTCCCTTTTGATTGCTCATTCCTAAGACCCAATTCAATGACCATTGACTCAACTGCTTTGTTGTATAAAAGGGTGCACATTTAACATTTCATAGTGTCAGTACCAAGCACAAGCACCCTTAAATATGAATCATCATCCTTGGACCAAGCCACACTCAAGAAGTCTGCACATCTGGACAATGACAATCTTGTCTGCTTGTACAGAACTGTCTCTCAATTGTTAGCCAATGGGTTTTTATTTTAAGTTGCTGTCAAAACTAGACATTCAAATTTAACTTATCTATTTGCTGTGAAAACAATATTCAGAGTATTACTAATAATATCTGATTCCCTCTATCATCACACAGGGACTGTTCTGAACTGGAAAATTTATTTTGCCAAATATTTGCCTTAATTTAAGATAATGATACTTGGGCCTGGAACAGTGGCTCAGCAGTTACAGCGCTTGCTTGGCATGCGGGTTCAAACCCCGGCACCATGTACACAATGAAGTGTTGAAGCAACGAAAGCCACATGAAAAACTAAATAAAATTGATTCTCTTGGTCTCTCTCTCTCTCTCTCTCTTTCACTGTCCCTCTCTCTTAAAATATTTTTTTGGAAAGATAGTAATACTTAACAGGTGTCTCTAATTTAAAGTTTCCCTCTTTTTCAGTGCGAGGAGGAAGCAGGTTCTTTGCTTGGATATAGTTGCTCTGCCAACCCTTCTGGTTAGCAGATCTTCCTCCTTGCTTGTTTGGTTATGCTTTGTTAATCCTGTTGCAAAAGTCTCTTCTCTGTCATTTTGAATAGGCCATCTCAAATACATTTTGATAAGATATAATGTACATACTTTGAATTAAAAAAACAAAATCTACTTTTATCTATTTGTGCTATTATTTTTTGATTTCACTTGGTCTTTTCAGCTAAGATTTGAGACCATGACATATTTCAGGTTTTGGCTGAATACAATCACCATCTGGTCTCTCTCTGCTTTTAATCCTTTTCCTATTTTCTCCTGTTCCCTCCCACTAAAATGCTATCACCAAATACATCTTTCTTTCTTATTATACTGCTGATGCCACCACCTCCTGCATCACTCACTTGTCCCCCAATATCTTGCACTGTGCCATGAGCAGCCACCCCATTGGCTTCTGCCTACCATGCTTCCTCTTCTTTGTCCTACTTAGAGCATCTTCTTGGCCTCATCTTTTATTTCACAATATCTCTAATGCTTCTGTAATGCCAGCTACTAACAATATAAAATCCCATGACCTCTTTTCCCGTTAACAATCCTTGAAACTTACTGATAAAAATCCTTTTAAACATCAGCAATAGGGGCTGGAGTGGTGGCTCAGTGGTTCTGGCACTTGCCTGGCATATGTGAGGACACGGGTTCAAACCCTAGCACCACGTACACAACAAAGTGTCAGAGCAACAAAAGCCAAATGAAAACTAAAAAAAAAATTGATTTTCTCTTTCTCTCTCTCTCTCTCACTGACCCTCGTTCTTTAAAAAAAAATCAGCAATAATATTCATCTATCCAGAGTTTCTGAGTTTACAAATTATATCATAATTATAATACATTATTTTATTAGTAGTATTGGTGAGTGTTTCTAGGTAGCTGTAAACACATCGTTAATCCTTTCTGCTCAAACCAAAAATATGTTTAAATAATTGTGTGCTTGTGTGTGTGTGAGAGAGAACGTACCTTCCCCAGAATCCTTCCAGGATGATGTAATATAATAAATTTAGCAGAAGACAATATCAGGGTGGTGAAAAGCAATTAGAAAACTGGAAGAACACAGCAGTGATTTGGCAACTGAGTAACTACTTTTTGGTTGACTAGAGAATGATAAGTAAATCGAGAATAAAGTCAGAGAAGAACTAAGTCTGAATCTTTGGCATTAAGTTTCTGCAACTGTGCAGGTATTAGAATGAATTATAATTGGGCATAGTGTTCCAGATTTATTACTTATCATAGAATATAGCAGCCACTAAACTGAACTGAAGAATGAAACCAAAGGAGATAGCATAGACAAATAAAGTACGGTTTTGTAGAATTAAAGATCCAGTTTTTCATATAAATTGTTTAGCAGAAGCTGTTTGACTAAGAATGTGAAAGAAAATTAGGACGTCCTTTTGCTTTAGAAATACTTTTATTCACTGACTTGCTTCAATCTGGCAATAAATCAGCATGGGAACCTTTTACATAAAGAGATGTCACTATAAATTAGCTTTTACATTTTTATCTTAAGTAGTGTCGTCATAAAATATTTAATCAAGACACTAAAACTGTCAAAGTAGGCGAATAATTTGAGACCTGGAGTTTTTAAAAAATAATTCTTTCATGTTGGGATCTTTTTCTTCTACATATAAATTTTGATCTATAAATTTATCAGAACTTGTTGTAATAATCATCAATTGATAATTTGTTCACAGATTATAACTATCACAAAAATTGGATATCACAGCTGCTAATTAAATGCTTTGGCTGGAAACTAACACCGAAATTCTTTGTTCTATTTTGTTCTGCCACAAAAAGGAAATATTCTTACTCTGCAGTTATATTTTTCTGAATTTTTAGAGGCTATCTTGTTATCTTTCCATATATCTATCAATTATATAACAAGTTTTAGTAATTACAATAATAATGAAGTAATCACATACAGAATTGAATTTGATTTTTTCATATTCTTATTAGCAAAGAGAGTAGGAAACAAAGAAACTGAAGCTTTAGGCAGGTCACCAAGTGTCACATTTGTCCTGGGTTCTCACACTTCAGACGGTAGCAAGAGCTCATCTTCTTGGCTGTCTCCCAAGAACACCATCTTGAGTGACTCTTCCTGGTGGCAGTTTTGTTGTCATTTTCACTGGCACTTTGACCTACAGACTGTACCATTTAACTCTTGCCTGTCTCAGGATTTTCTTGTCTTGGCGCCTTGCTTAGCTGTGCAATTTTTGACTTTGACCTTGGATTTTACTGTTTGCTTGCCACCTCATGCATAATAAAGCCTCTTAGAACTGTCCTGCTTCTGCCTCATTTTCTCAAGCCCATTTGAGCCAGTCTAGCTCTGGGCAGCCTCCCACCTTGAGAGGGAGATCACACACCCAGCAAAGGAACAGTGAAGCCAGATGATAACTCGGGTGAAAATGCTTTGAAAAATGACATTCAAATTGCTAAAAATGACAACCATTACAAAATCTTGACTATCAACAGTTATGTCAAGACTGGACACATTAAGAAAATACAGTGATTATGAAGGCACATCTCTGAATTCTTCTTCCTTTTTTAAAACTAATAAATTCCCCAAGTGTAGACTTCAAACAACATCTATTGACTTAATTAGAGGGAATGCTTCAAGGATGAATTCTTTTCTTAAACTCTGCTGTCTCTTCAACAGATGACACAGCAGAAACAATAGGTGGGAGCAGGTTGTGATGGTCTGAGTATTGGCTTGCCTTTGATAAAACTCTGGCTACAGAGTGAAGCCGTTAGAGGTTTTGTCAGTGAGACTGATGATGTTACACATTTTGAAATTGTCCCTGACAAATTATATAAAATGTACAGTTCTTCTCCATAGACATATCATAAGTTGTCACCTAATATACCCTTTTGCAGGGCGAGGATTTTCTTAGTTCGGTGAGGCACATCAAGACTGAATTAAGACAGGGCTCTGAAATAATTCCACTGTAATGTGTCATTGTAAACAGTTTAGAGTAGTCAAGAGTAAAGAGAAACATGAATGAGCTGATAGAAAGCTGTCTAAATAACTTCATGAACTTTTCCTTTTGTTAGATTTCCTCTTTTCATGTGGGATGGGGACTTGGTGCGTTGCAGAAGTTGGTCTTGCAGAAACATGTTCCCAGAGCTGTGAGAAGACCATGGATAATAAACCCCAATTCAGTGCCAGTCCAAGGTAGGAACCTGAGCTTCTTAAGCTGAGTGCCTTTGCCCTGTGTGTAGGAAGAAACCAGAGAAACATCTGCCTCCATGGATTAGGCAAGTTCTTCACACCCTTCCCCAATAACTAATAATTTAAAATATTATTTTGAAGTACTATTTTTTGATTCCACTAGATTTTGAAGACAAAGAACAAAAATCTAGAGCAACCTGTATTTGCATTGCTTGGCTACATGTCTAGTTACTGGTATCTATCTACCCGCCTTTAACTGAAGGATACTAATCTAGGCATGCTAAGCTAGAAAGCAGGCATCAGCGGGTGGTGTTAGACTGGATCGGCAGAAGCACACACTTAGAAGTTTGCAGCAATTCCAGAGATCAAGGCTGAAATCCATGCAAGGTTGAATAAATAGGCTATGTCCTTTCCCCATTCCTTTCCTGGCTCCTTTGTGTCTATAGAACTCAAGCAGAGAATCATTAAGTTTTAGCATTTAGACAGATATTTTAGAAGCATCAAGTCCAATTGTACTACACAAAAATTCCACAGGAGTCTTAAGAAGTGAGAATCAAGTGTTCTGGACTCTTAAAAATGACAGAAACTCAGCACTTTGTCAGGGATCTTTCTCTGTCTTCTAAGAATGGGAGTTGTTGGGGAAATGTGACTTGATATAAACACTAGTTTCTAAAGTCCAATACCAAAAAGGAAAGTTATCCTTACAAACCTATTTATCCTGACTTTTCATTCACTGCTCTCTTCAAGAACCATAGTACATATTTTTTTTAAGAGAGAGGGACAGTGAGAGAGAAAGAGAGAATCAATTTTATTTAGTTTTCATGTGAATATCATTGCTACAACACTTCATTGTGTATGTGGCATTGAGGTTTGAACTCATGTCCTCCTGCATGCAAGGCAAGCGCCGCAACCACTGAGCCACCGCTCGACCCTGTAGTACATCTTCTTGATTTCAAAGTGGCCCAAAGGAAACTGGCTTAGTAGGACTTTAGGAAGGAAGTCCAAATTCAATCCAGGGAGGAAAGCACAAATGACATCACAGGAAGTTGTGAAATCTAATGCAGTAGGGAAATATGCAGAGTTAGCAATCACCTCCCAAGATTGGGACCAGTAAGTCCCCTCTCTACTCTTAGAACACTGGACTTGTTTACAGAAGAATAGTTCCTTCTTTCTTGCTCATCTCCCCCTCCCAGGTTCCAGAGTTTTCAAATGGCCCAGACACACCATTATATCAGAAAGAAACAACTTAAAAAGCTATTTTTCTACTTAACAAGATTAAGGAAGCTACAATAATGATCACAATGGAACACATCTTCCATCTGACTCCCTGGAAGGAAGAATAAAGATAAATACCTATGGATATTATCTCAGCCATATCCTTTCCTAAATAAATGTCTTATGTCCTAACAAATAAAATGTACTTTTCATAAAGACTACTTTTTTGTTTAAAGAGAGAGGGACAGTGTGTGTGTGTGTGTGTGTGTGTGTGAGAGAGAGAGAGAGAGAGAGAAAGATACAGAGAGAATCAATTTTTACTCAGTTTTTCATGTGGCCCTCGTTGCTTCGACTCTTCATTGTGCAAGTGGTGCTGGATTTGAACTCGTGTACTCGTGCATGCCAGGCAAGCGCAGCAACCGCTGAGCCGCTGCTTCTGCCAGCTCCTGTACACCCAGCCCCTACTTCCCATATCTTCAGTATTTGAGAAGGATCATTTTCCAAGTCTCCCTAAGGGTTGGGTAGGTGAGCCCAAAGTGGCAAGCTTTGCTGCTTCTCACTGTGTGCTTGTGTGTGTGTGTGTGTGTCCACGTTTTTGTCTGTCTGTCTGTCTACGTTTGGGATGGAGGGGAACTATGTGACACCCACTTTTGAGATTCTTCTCCCTAACAGCACAGAGAATAGGCGTAATCTAAGTTGTGCTTAATACTTGTGGATCTTGGAAAAACCAGGGCTTGGAGGGAACTGGCTCCCCAGATCAAGTGGTTTCTTCCTCCTCCAAGTAACCATCTCTCCCTAGCTCACCTTTGTGAGGAAGAACAGCAATAAGCAAAGTTAGAAGACCTGCACCATCTGCTCCCCCGCTTACGAAGGACAACAGAGGTCCTCGTAGGTTTCCGCTGGGTTCTTTTGAAAATTTTACTGGGTACCATGGGAGCAAATTCCTGATCGAATAGCATTCCTCTACTATATTCCTCTATCATCCAAACCAACCCCACTTTTTCAAAGTCTTACAACAATTTAAAAATTTTAGCAAAATATTACTGGATTCAAAGAAAAATTATCCATGTTCTCCAGGGTCTCCTATAATAAGTCCTATGCAATTAAATGTATGGTTAATATTCAATTAATCCACTACTAAGTTCAAAATGGCTAGGTATAAGAATGCTAAATGTGGTAGCTCAGATATTTGGTTATTATTTGTCTTTATCAGAATATAGGAAGGTATCTTTAAGTGGTAGCACTCAATTGCCAGATAATTCAAACCACACTTTAAAAGCAGAAATATATGTTTTAGAGCTAAAACTAAAAGGAAGAGAAAGAAGAAAGTTAGCTTGAGGGAGGGGGATAAAGTTTAAAACTTTTCCTCTAGTCCTAAAAAGCATGTTGAGCACAGTTTTTAAAAATCACAATGATTCTAGAATCCCCTAAATTTAGTGAGTCAGCTGCATGGAACTTTAAAAAATTCTAGGGCATCATTTCAAAGTGATTAAAACATTTCACTCTTAATTAAGCAATCAATTCTTTTATCAAGAGCAGAAGTTCTGAAAAGATTTTAGTTGTATTTTATGATTTCTTTTCACAATCCCCACCATATTTTATATATATATACATGTATACATATATATATGTATGTATATATATAAAATATACATATATATGTATGTATATATATGGTATAACAACATACCATGGTATATTGTTACCACCTTCATTTAATGCCATATTAACTGAAAACCTATTAAAAAAAGAACATGGTGTGTATGAAAGCTAACCATATTTGGAGCTCCACAGTTTGACAATTTGTTTCTGCTCATTAGTCCCTAAAGTGAAGGCTTGTCGTGAATGTATCCTATTCTGGCAAAGTGCATGAAGTTCTCAGTCAAAACCCTTCTCATTAGAGAGACCTAGGAGGAGAATAATCCTACTCATACAATAATAGAGGAAACCCTACTGACTCAAACCTTTTTAAACATGGCTGGAAAACCAAGGCTAAGGAGAAATGTGAAAAATACAGCAGCATTAAAAAGAATTTATGAAACTGACTTGAAAATCTAGGTGTAATAATCTGAACCATGAACTGTTCTGTTTACGTACAGTGTGTTCAATCATTTTAACAGCCAGATAAGTAAGCACTGTTTTACTC
Organism: Aplodontia rufa; assembly: GCA_004027875.1. Taxonomy (NCBI): domain Eukaryota; kingdom Metazoa; phylum Chordata; class Mammalia; order Rodentia; family Aplodontiidae; genus Aplodontia; species Aplodontia rufa. Next base: position 10,047 of record PVKS010050448.1, read on the forward strand.
CATTTGACAGATGAAGAAATTAAGGTGCAGCTCCCCAGTGCCCCACACTCTTGCTCAGTAAATCCAGGCCCAGTCCCGAGGATCAGGGGACCACCCTCTGCAGGGCACATACTGCCTTTCCCTGCGCCTCCTTCCCAGGAGGTGCCCAGGTCTGCTTTGGCCAAGCAGCCCAGAGGCTCTGGGAGGAATGATGGTGCTCTCATGATGAGCGCAGCACAACCTTGGCTGTGTTAGCATTTCAGGTGGCATTTGACCATCTCATCTTCAAAACTGGAAACATGAGAACTAGTTACATGACAAAAACAAAGTTTATACATACAGTAGAATTAATTAAGACTCAAGTTATCCTCATAGAGAGAAGCATTTATACAACTAAAAAGAAAAACTCTTCTGAATTGAGGATAGTGTAGAGGGAGAATTGGAAAATAAATTGATTGTTGGCAGGAAAGTAGAGCAAAACTCCAGCAACAGTTATTCCAAATAGATAATGATATAAAAAAGATTTTAGCACCTACACCTGATTTTGTTGAAGAACTCTGAGAAATGATGGAAGCAACTGAAACTTCTATATAGACTTTTAAGAAAGAACAGGGGGAGATGTGAAAAGCTTAATCAAGACCTCACCATCCCCCCCCCCAAAAAGTCTAATAATGAGTTGAGAGCTATATCTAGAAAAATCGACACATAGACTTTGGCTCACCTGGAAACTGAGTTTTCAGAGGAATGCCAAGCAAAGTTCTGATAGATAGAGGACAACCAAGGAAATGATAGAGTTTCAAAACTTCCTTCAGCAAGCAACAGGGTGTGAAGGACTGGATGACTAGGATCATCAGGACTTTGTAAAAATGAGCAGAAAACATAAAGAAAGCCAGTATATATTTTTTTTTCCACCTTTATTAGAAGTATATTGCGATACAGGATACAGATGAGGGGGAAACATTGTCAAAACTGTAGCAATCAATGTGTATATACTTTGATAACCAGGGGTAATGCTAACGCATAGATAAGCTACTGTGGGTTTCATCTATTGCCGTTTCCCCCATAAGAACTCATGTGTTAAATGATTATCTAGTGTAGGAATAACATCGGCTTCTGGAATGGTTCCCCGATCTTCCCCATCACCCGACTCCTATGAGTTCTTCATATACCCTCCCCCCTCCCCATCCCCTTCCCTACACCTCTAAGTTCCCTAGGGAGCTTTCGCTCCTGTTGCACTGAAAGTCATTCAATTTGAGGCTTTGTTAGGTCACCCGTCTGTCCTACTGCTTCAACATAAATTCTAGTATTAACAGATGAGAGAAACCTTTCGGCCCTTAAGTCTTTGAGCTTGGGAGACTTCACTAAGCATAATTCTGTCCATCTCCATCCATTTGACTTCAAAAGCTACAATATCGTCTTCTCTGATGGCCGAGTAGTATTCCATAGTATATATGAACCAAAGCTTTTGTATCCACTCATCAAGTGAGGGGCATCTGGGTTGGTTCCATAATCTAGCTATAGTAAA
>PVKS010050449.1:0-11548 GCA_004027875.1 Aplodontia rufa
CTGCACAGCTTTTTTGCCCTGCAAAGAACCCTGAGGGGTGAATATCCCAAAAGACACTGTGAGAATCTCTGAGTGCTGTAGCGTGTATGACCCAGTAAATGCTGAATGCAGTCAAGGGGGTGTGCATTGATGTTCTGATTTCTCCTTTTTCCATTGTGACAGGGGTGGAACACATGCCTGTCACAGGCCACATCCCCTTTCCGCAAGCTGCAGTGGTGTAGCCCCGCCCTTGGCCACACCCACGGATGTCCAGTGGAGCCTAGGCTATCAAGTCAGGGCACTTGGAACAAGCACTTTTTGAAAGCCGAGGGATTTCATCCAGGAGGCTTCAGAAGAAGACCTGGGGGCATGGAAGAGGACATGCTTCTGAAGTTCTCCGTGTCCCGGGAAAAATGAAGAAGAGAATGTTGACACTGGAAGCAGCAGGGGAAGTCACACCAGGATGCTCTTTCTTGTTACTACACTGGTGAGTTTAACAATGTTCCCGGCCCTGGTCTTGCGAGAGTGGCAGTCCCCCTTGCATGTGGCTGTCCCAACCAGGCCTGCAGTTGGCGAGCTTTACATCCCTGGCATCCAACGGCAGATCTACAGGTTCTTGGAGAACCTCGGCAGAAGATAGAGGAGCTCCAGTGTGGGCAATGTATGGGGAAGAGCATGTGCTTCCTGGTCAGGGGAGGCCATCGGGGACCAGAACAGTTGCTGGGTGTGGGATGAATGGTTTGAGCATTGAGGACACAAGGTCAGGCAGTGGTTGTTGGTGCAGGGGCTACTGCAGCAGAGGCTTGTTGCATGATTTTGCAAGGTGTACCTGCAAGGGGCAGGAATAGCCCTGGATTGTTCACACAGCAGCCTTCCATTCAAGGTTGGGATGTATAGAGGAAGAGGCAGCCCTAACATGGACTGGTGTGCTGCACTTCTGTCCCTGATTCCTTATCTTATTTGTGGCCGCTGGTTGATTTTGGCCTCCAGAAGCTTGCCTGCGTTGACCTGGTTTGAGCCTGGACTTGTGTACGCCAGCATCCTGGGCTGACGTCTTGCAAGGCTGGTCCCAGCATCAGGTAGTGAGACCTGCAGCATGCCCAGAGGTAGAGGGAGGGCATGTGTGTGAAGCTAGGAGAGGGCTGAGGAGGCCAGGAGAGGTGTTGGGTTCAGAGGCAATATTTGTAGCCTCAAGAAAAGAAGGAGAGACACTCTTTGTAGTTGCAGGAGGTAGAGTCTGAGGGGTAGCATCATGTTTCTGGGAGTCTTAGTTTGTGCTTTGTACCTTCCCTTGGGATCCAGGCAGGGATGGGTGTCTCCAAGTTGGGGAGTGTGCGTGGGTGTTGGCCAGACCATTGCTGGTTGGTGGAAGTATTTTGTGGGAAAAGTAAAAAGTCCGGTGTGCAGGGCACCTGAGCTTTGTTTTCAAGAAGTGTTTTGAAGGCTTGAATTGCATTATCAATATGGAGAGCATGTACTGCTACTTACATTTTAACAAAACCCATATCCTCCTGTTGGTATGTGTATGACTATACTGAACTGTATTTCTAATTCATGGTGATTTTGACATTTTACCTTTTCTTCCTTAAAAGATAGGTAACGATTTAATCTTAGATATAGTGTTTGTGAGGGTGTGGGAAACCCGCACACACCTGTGCTTCTACACAGCTAAAGATCCTTGAGCTGAATGATCAAAATGTGGCCATAAGACTTTTTGTAACACTACCTTTTTCTGGTTCATTCTTTCCATTTTGACCCATAACTAGATGTCCCTCCACTGCTATATGTCGGCACGGTGTGCAAGAAGAGATTTTGGTGACGATATGCGGTATCCTGTATGCAATATGAATTAAGACTCAAGGCCACTGGGTCCGTTGAGTTTGCCATAAAAATGTGGGAGATCCAGAAAACCCGAGTCTGCTAAGTGGTTGGTTTTTTTTTTTTTTTTTTGTCTGTTTCCATTTGAGTGACTTCAGCAATCTTTTGCATGTTGCAAAACAGAGGATTTTCCTATATGCATGTACGTGGAATATTCACCAACTTTAATGATCATTTTTCTTAGTTCTTACTCATCCTTCATTGGAAAATGGAACAGAATTGCTAATTTGACTTTCCTGTGTAATTATAACCATTGTTAATTTTAATGCTGGGACCCAAGCTAGGGAGGTGTAGCTGGAGGAGTGTTTTCCACAAGCCAACTCTGTTCCTTAGCCATGGAGCTTGGCCAAAGGCTTTGCAGATATCTTGGAGGAAATCCAAGCAGGGAGGCCTGGTGTCTGCGAAGGTTTAGGTTTTGAGAATCTCACCATTTGCCCCGGGTCTTCCAAATGGTGAAGACTTAATTGCCAATATAATGGCATTGGAAGGAGGAATATTTGAAATGGACTTAGTTCATGACTGAATGTTCCTCACGGATCGACCACAACCCTTCCAGAAGAAATCTGAGGGCATACGAAATTTTTCATTGCACTTTTAGTATAATCAAGCAGCATGCATGTTCAAAAACAGAAAGCTAACAGAAATTCACCAGGCACCCATTTATGGCCATGATTTGATGTAGGAATTCCCTGCTTGCAAATCCCTGAGGAATAAATATCCACTGGGTGCAAGCCGGGCAATTTAAGGAACATTGCTATTTCAAGTGAGTGAGGTGAATGTTTGAAATGGAGAGGAAGAGATGATGGAGAGAAGAGAGGGAATTTGTGAGGGCACTGGAAGATTCAGCTGTGGCACCTGCTGGTGGTTTCAGGGTGAAACAAAGTAACTACACATACATCATCCTATTGTTTTCTACATGGAGGAATGTGATCATGCATGGAAAGACTGAAATGGGAAAGGTTGGACAAGAGAGGTGAGCAAATTCAGAAAGGAAGAGTTGTGTCTTTGTCCTGGGACCACAGGTACGTGGGTGAACACACTACATGGACAGATGACAACGGATGTAGGGCAGAAGAGTGTCAAGAGAAGATTTGTAATTATGATGAGCAACTCTTCAACAGAAGAGGTGGAGAAAGAGATCACGATGCACGTGTGTGTTTCCCATCGCGTCCCATCGCATGTTTGGAAGAGTGTTACTCCACAATTGTGCGAATAATGAACAGAGGCAGTTAATGATTTTTTTTAGGAAATGATGAAAGGCAAGCACCACAGTCTTTCCTGAGTTTGGCCTGGTCTCTCTGGTCAACTCTGCTCTAAAATGCTGCAAAAATCCCAGAACTTGGTCACCCAACCCTGCTTCTCTTTAAGTCCATAGCAGGTTCACTCAGTGCTCATCCGCACTCACCTCCAATGTATGCACCCAGTATGGACTCCATCTCTCTCATCGGAATGAAATTCCTTCCTCCAAATTGGCTGTGAACTTCAAACTGCTTTCAGCGCAGCCTTGCTCAGTGCACCTGTCATTGCTGTCCAGGCCCCAATGCTTCTGGGATTCTTGGCTCCCTGTCTTGGGTCCAAGCACCACTTTCGTAAGTTTGCCCCCATTTCTTACATCTTCCCTGAAATCGCCTTAGATCCTGGCTCTTTTGCATAGTCTGAAAGTCTCCAATGCCTGCACAGCATTTGTGCCCTGCAAAGAACCCTGAGTGGCGAATATCCCAAAAGACACTGTAAGCATCTCTGAGCGCTGTAGTATGTATGACCCAGTAAATGCTGAGTGCAGTCAAGGGGGTGTGCATTGTTGTTCTCATTTCTCCTTTTTCCATTGTGACAGGGGGGTGGAATCCATGCCTGTGTCAGACCACACTCTCTCGCCGCAAGCCGCCCTGGCCCCGCCCGTGGCCACACACTCAGATGTCCAGTGAGCATTAGGCCCTCAAGACAGGGCACATGGAACAAGCGCATCTTGAAAGCAAAGGGATTTCATCCAGGAGGCTTCAGAAGAAGACCGGTGGCATGGAAGAGGACATGCTTCTGCTCTCCTCAGTGTGCCAGAAAACTGAAGAAGAGAATGTTGACACTGGAAGCAGCGTGGGAGGTCCCACCATGATCGTCTTCTTGTTACTTCAATGGTGAGTTTACCAATGTTCCCAGCCTTGGGCTTGCGAGGGTGGCAGTCCCCCTTGCATGTGGCTATCCCAATGAGGCCTGCAGTGGGCGAATTTGTCCTCCCTGGCATCCAAAGGCAGTCCTACAGGATCTTGGAGAGCCTTGCCAGAAGGTAGGGAAACTCAAGTGTGGGCAAGGGATGGGGGGCCTGTGTTTCCTTGTCAAAGGAGGCCTTCGGGGACCAGGAACAGTTGCTGGGTGTGGGATGGATGGCTTGAGCATTGAGGACACAAGGTCAGGGAGTTGTTGTTGGTGCAGGGGCTACTGCAGCAGAGGTTTGTTGCATGATTTTGCAAGGTGTACTTGCAAGGGGGCAGCAATGGCCCTGGATTGTTCACACAGCAGCCTTCCATGCAAGGCTGGAATGTATAGAGGAAGAGGCAGCCCAAACCTAGACTGGTGTGCCTCTCTACTATCCTTGATTTTGTGTCGGATTGGTGGCCGCTGGATGTTTTTGGCCTCCTGAAGCATGCCTGCATTGACCTGGTTTGAGTCTGGACATGTTTGCGCCAGTAGCCTGTGCTGCCATCTTGCAAGGCTGGTCCAAGCATCAGGTAGTGAGGCCTGCAGTGTGCCCAGAGATAGAGGGAGGGCATGTGTGTGAAGGTAGGAGACAGCTGAGGAAGCCAGGAGAGGTGTTGGGTTCAGAATTGATATGGGTAGCCTCAAGAAGAGAAGGAGAGACACTCTTTGTTGGTGCAGAAGGTAGAGACTGAGTAGTAGCATGATGTTTCTGGGAATCTTAATTTGGGCTTGGTACCTTCCCTTTGGTTCCAGTTAGGGATGGGTGTCTAAGAGTTGGAGAGTGTGCTGGGATGTTGGCCAGGCCTTTGCAGGTTGGTGGAAGAATTTTGTGGGAAGCTTAAAGAGACTGGTGTCCAGGGCACATCAGCTTTGTTTTCAAGAATTGTGTTGAAGCCTTGAATTGCATTATCAGTATGGACAGCCTCTTCCTCTATACATCCCATCCTTGCATGGAAGGCTGCTGTGTGAACAATCCAGGGCCATTGCTGCCCTCTTACAGGTACACTTTGCAAAATCATGCAACAAGCCTCTGCTTCAGTATCCCCTGCACCAACAACCACTGCCTGACCTTGTGTCGTCAATGCTCAAGCCATCCATCCCTAACCCAGCAACTGTTCCTGGTCCCTGAAGGCTTCCCCTGTCCAGGAAGCACATGCCCTCCCCCATCCCTTGCCCACACTGGAGCTTTCCTATCTTCAACTGAGGCTGTACAAGATCCTATAGATCTGCCATTGGATGCCAGGTAAGTCAAAGTCGCCATCTGCAAGCCTGGTAGGGCCAGCTACATGCAAGGGGGACTGCCACTCTCACAAGAACACAGCTGGGGACATTGGAAAACTCACCAGTGGAGTAACAAGAAAGAGGATCCTGGTGTGCCATCCCCTGCCGCTTCCAGTGTCAACATTCTCTTCTTCAGTTTTCCGGGACACGGAGGAGAGCAGAAGCATGTCCTCTTCCGTGCCTCCGGGTCTTCTTCTGAAGGCCCCTGGATGAAATCCCTCAGCTTTCAAAAAGTGCTTGTTCCACGTGCCTTGACTTGAGGGCCTAGGGCCCACTGGACATCCGAGGGTGTGGCCATGGGCGGGGCCATGGCGGATAGGGGCAGGGGTGTGTGGCCTGTGACAGGAATAGATTCCACTCCCCTGTCACAATGGAAAAAGGAGAAATCACAACATCAATGCACACCCCCTTGATTGCACTCAGCATTTACTGGGTCATACACGCTACAGTGCTCAGAGATGCTCACAATGTCTTTTGGGATATTTGCCCCTCAGGGTTCTTTGCAGGGCACAAAAGCTGTGCAGGCATCGGAGACTTTCAGGCTCTGCAGAAGAGCCAGGCTGTAAGGCAGATTCAGGGAAGATGTAAGAAATGGGGGCAAACTTACGAAAGAGGTGCTTGGAGCTCAGACAGGACACCAAGAATCCCAGAAGCATTGGGGCTTGGGTAGCAATGACAGGTACACTGAGCAAGGCTGTGCCTAAAGAAGTGTTGAAGTTCACAGCCACCTTAGAGGAAAGAAATTCAATCTGATGAGAGAGATATAGTCCATACTGGGTCCATACATTGGAGGTGAGTGCAGTTGAGCACTGAGGGTGCCTGCTATGGATGGAAATTGAAGCAGTGCGGGGTGGCCAACTTCTGTGATTTTTGCAGCATTTTGCAGCAGACTTGACCCAGAGAGACCACGCCAAACTCAGAAAAGACTGTGGTGCTTGGTTTACATCATTTCCTGAAAAAAAATCTTGAAATCCCTCTGTTCATTATTCACATAATTGTGAAGTAAACGCTCTTCCAAACATGCATCCAGCTATTGGACCCGTTGGGAAACACACACCTACATCGTGATCTCTATCTGCTCTATCTGCCATTACCTTGTCAATTGAGTCTTAACCATTTAAAAGACGAGGGACAAATGGCGAGATCCTCAGAACCTAAACCTTCGCAGACACCAGGCCTCCCTGCCAGCATTTCCTCCGAGATATCTGCAGAGCCTTTGGCGAAGCTCCATGGCCAAGGAGCAGAGTTGGCTTGTGGGAAACACACCTCCAGCTACTCCTGCCTAGCTAGGTTCCCAGCATCAAACTTAACAAGTGTAATAAATACACAGGAAAGTTAAATGAACAATTGTTTTCCATCTTCCAATGAAGGATGAGTAAGAACTAAGACAAATGATCATTACAGTTGGTGAATATTCCACGTATGTGCATACAGGAAAATCCTCTGTTTTGCCACAACCACAAGTTTGCTGAAGTCACTCAAATGGAAACAGACAGAAAAAAAATACAACTACTTAGCAGACACGGTATTTTACGGATCTTGTACATTTTTAAGGCAAATTCAACAGACTCAGAGGCCTTGAGCCTTAATACATATTGCACACAGGATACCGCATATCATTACCAAAATGTCATGTTGCAAACCATGCCGATATATAGCAGTGGCGGGACCTCTGGTTATGGGTCAAAATGGAAGGAATGAACAAGAAATAGTTAGTGTTACAAAAATTTTCAGGGCCACATTTTGATCATTCAGCTCAAGGAATCCTTAGCTGTGTAGAAGCACAACACGTGTGCGCGTTTCCCCACACACTCACACACTATACCAAACATTAAATCCTTATCTATATTTTAAGGAAGAAAACGTAAAATGTCAAAATCACCATGAATTAGAAATAGAGTTGAATACAGTCAAACACCTACCAATAAGAGGATATGGGTTTTGGTAAAATTTAAGGAGCAGTACATGCTCTCCATATTGATAATGCAATTCAAGCCTCCAACACACTTCTTGAAACCAAAGCTCGGGTGCCCTGGATACCGGTCTCTTTACGCTTCCCACAAAATACTTCCAACAACCTGCAATGCCCTAGCCACCACCCCCGCACACTCACCAAGTCAGAGACACCCATCCCTACCTGGATCCCAAGGGAAGGTACCAAGCACAAACTAAAACTCCAGGAAACATTGTGCTACCCCTCAGTCTCTCCTTCCTGCACCAACAAAGAGTGCCTCTCCTTCCCTTCTTGAGGCTACCCATATTGCCTCTGAATTCATCACCTCTCCTGGCCTCCTCAGCCCTCTCCTAGCTTCACACACATGCCCTCCCTCTAACTCTGGGTACACTGCAGATATCCCTACCTGATGCTGGGACCAGCCTTGTAAGATGGCAGCCCAGGATACTGGCGCACACAAGTCCAGGTTCAAACCAGGTCAACGCAGGCATGCTTCAGGAGGCCAAAGACATCCAGTGGCCACAAATAAGGCAAGGAGTCAGGCATAGCAGTGCAGCACACCAGTCCAGGTTTGGGCTGCCTCTTCCTCTATACATCCCATCCTTGAATGGATGGCTGCTGTGTGAACAGTCCAGGGCCATTGCTGCCCCCTTGCAGGTACACCTTGCAAAATCATGCAACAAGCCTATGCTTCAGTAGCCCCTGCACCAACAACCACTTCTTGATCTTTAGTCGTCAATGCTCAAGCCATCCATCCCACACCCAGCAACTGTTCTTGGTCCCCGAAGCCTCCCCTGTCCAGGAAGCACATGCCCTCCCCCATCCCTTGCCCACACTGGAGCTTTCCTATCTTCAACCGAGGCTCAACAAGATCCTGTAGATCTGCAGTTGGATGCCAGGTAAGTCAAACTAGCCAACTGCAGGCCTGGTAGGGCCAGCCACATGCAATGGGGACGGCCACCCTCACAAGGCCACGGTCAGGAACATTGGAAATCTCACCAGTGAAGTAACAAGAAAGAGGATCCCGGAGTGCCCTCCCCCTTGATTGCACTCAGCATTTTAAGTCATACACGGTACACCGCTCAGAGATGCTCCCAGTGTCTTTTGGGATAGTCGCCCCTCAGGGTTCTCTGCAGGGCACAAAAGCTGTGCAGGTATCGGAGACTTTCAGGCTACACAGAAGGTTATTCCGTAAGGTGGATTCAGGAAAGATGTTAGAAATGGGAGCAAACTTACAAAAGTGGTGCTTGGAGCTCAGACGGTGAGCCAAGAATCCCAGAAGAATTGGGGCCTGGACAGCAATGACAGGTACACTGAGCAAGGATGCACCTAAGGCAGTGTTGAAGTTCACAGCCAACTTGGAGGAAGGAATTTCATTCTGATGAGAGGCATGGATTCCATACTGTGTCCATACATTGGAGGTGAGTGAAGTTGAGCACTGAGGGTGCCTGCTATGGATGGAAATTGAAGCAGTGCGGGGTGGCCAACTTCTGTGATTTTTGCAGCATTTTGCAGCAGACTTGACCCAGAGAGACCAGGCCAAACTCAGAAAAGACTGTGGTGCTTGGCTTACATCATTTCCTGAAAAAATTCTTGAACTCCCTCTTTTCATTATTTGCATATTTGTGGAGTAAACGCTCTTCCAAACATGCATCCAGCTATTGGACCCGTTGGGAAACACACACCTACATCGTGATCTCTATCTACTCCTGTTGAAGGTTTGCTTATCCTAATGACAAACCTTCTCTTGACACTCTTCTGAACCACATCCGTTGTCATCTGTCCACGTAGTGTGTTCATCCACGTACCTGCGGTCCCAAGACCAAGCCACAACCCTTGATTTCAAATCTTTCTCATCTCTCTTGTCCAACCTTTCCCATCTCAGTCTTTCCATGCATGATCACATACCTCCATGAAGAAAACAAAAGTTTGATGCATGCGTAGTTACTTTGTTTCACCCTGACACCACCAGCAGGTGCCACAGCTGCAACTTCCAGTGGCTCCACAAATCCCATCTCTTCTCTCCATCATGTCTTCCTCTCCATTTCAAACACTAACCTCACTGGCGTGCAAAAGCACTGTTCCTTTGATTGCCTGGCTTGCACCCAGTGGACATTTACTCCTCAGGGATTTGCAAGCAGGTAATTGCAACATCAAATCATGGCCAGAAATGGGGGCCTGGTGAATTTCTGTGAGCTTTCTGTTTTTGAACATGCATGCTGGTTGAGTATAATCAAAGTGCAAGGAAAACTTCCTATGCCCTCAGTTTTCTTCTGGAAGGGTTGTGGTCGATCCGTGAGGGGCATTCTGTCATGAACTAACTCCATTACAAAGGTTCCTCCTGCTAATGCCAATACCTTGGTAATTAAGTCTTCACCATTTGAAAGACCGGGAGCAAATGGTGAGATTCTCAGAACCTAAACCTTCGCAGACACCAGGCCTCCCTGCTTGGATTTCCTCTGAGATATCTGCAGAGCCTTTGGCCAATCTCCATGGCCAAGGAGCAGAGTTGGCTTGTGGAAAACACACCTCCAGCTATACCTCCCTAGCTTGGGTCCCAGCATCAAAATTAATAAGTGTAATAAATACACAGGAAAGTGAAATGAGCAATTGTGTTCCATCTTCCAATGAAGGATGAGTAAGAAATAAGACAAATGATTATTACAGTTGGTGAATATTCCACGTAAATGAATGTAGGAAAATCCTCTGTTTTGCCACAACCACAAGTTTACTGAAGTCACTCAAATGGAAACAGACAGAAAAAAAACAACCACTTAGCAGACCCCGTTTTTTATGGTTCTCCCACATTTTTAAGGCAAATTTAATGGACTCAGAGGCATTTAGCCTTAATATATAATGCACACAGGATACCGTATATCGTTACCAAAATGTCATGTTGCATATCGTGCCATCATATAGCAGTGGAGGGACCTCTTTTTATGGGTAAAAATGAAAAGAATGAACAAAAAAAGGTAGTGTGACAAAAAGTCTTTAGCGTCACATTTTGATCGTTCAGCTCAAGCAATCCTTAGTTGTGTAGAAGCACACAGGTGTGTGCGTTTCACCACACACTCTAATGCACTATATCAAAGATTAAATCGTTACCTATCTTTTAAGGAAGAAAAGGTAAAATGTCAAAATCACTATGAATTAGAAATATAGTTCAATACAGTCACACACCTACCAATAGGAAGATAAGGGTTTTGGTAAAATGTAAGGAGCAGTACATGCTCTCGATATTGATAACGCAATTCAAGCCTTAAACACACTTCTTGAAAACAAAGCTCAGGTGCCCTGGACACCGGTCTCTGTACACTTCCCACAAAATACTTCCACCAACCTGCAATGGCCTGGCCAACACCCCCGCACACTCCCAAACTCAGAAACACCCATCCCTACCTGGATCCCAAGGGAAGGTACCAAGCACAAACTAAGACTCCCAGAAACATCATGCTACCCCTCAGTCTCTACCTCCTGCACCAACAAAGAGTGCCTCTCCTTCCCTTCTTGAGGCTACCCATATTGCCTCTGAATTCATCACCTCTCCTGGCCTCCTCAGCCCTCTCCTAGCTTCACAAATATGCCCTTCCTCTTCCTCTGGGTACACTGCAGAACTCCCTACCAGATGCTGGGACCAGCCTTGCAAGATGGCAGCCCAGGATACTGGTGCACAGAATTGCAGGCTCAAACCAGGTCAACGCAAGCATGCTTCAGGAGGCCAAAAACATCCAGCGGCCACCAATCAGAAACGGAATCAGGGACAGCAGTGCAGAACACCAGTCCAGGTTTGGGCTGCCTCTTCCTCTATACATCCCAACCTTGCATGGAAGGCTGCTGTGTGAACAATCCAGGGCAATTCGTGCCCCCTTGTAGGTACACCTTTCAAAATCATGCAACAAGCCTCTGCTGCAGTAGCCCCTGCACCAACAACCACTGCCTGACCTTGTGTCCTCAATGCTCAAGCCATGTATCCCACACCCAGCAACTGTTCTTGGTCCCCGAAGGCCTCCCCTGACCAGGAAGCACATGCCTTCCGCATCCCTTGCCCACACTGGAGCTTCCCTACCTTCTGCCCAGGCTCTCCAAGATGTTGTACGTCTGCTGTTTGATGCCAGGGAGGTCAAACTTGCCAACTGCAGGCCTGGTAGTGCCAGCCACATGCAAGGGGGACTGTCACCCTCGCATGGCCATGGCCGGAAACATAGGAAAACTCACCAGTGCAGTAACAAGAATGAGGATCATGGTGTGCACTCCCCCGCTGCT
>PVKS010050450.1:0-11547 GCA_004027875.1 Aplodontia rufa
ATATATATATATATATATATATATATATATATATATATCCATTGGTGAATGATTTTTGGTTACTTGTTTACTTCATTATCCACCTTGCAAAATTCTGAAGAAGTTTTCCCAGTTTTATTTTCACAATCCCCCTTTTCTCTTTTCTCTTTCATATCACTTTTCTATATTTATGCTTTCTTTGGTTTTGTTCCAGTATTTTTTTCAGTACCTTATGGTATACAAAATGTAAGGTGCTTCAATGTGTAAAAATAACCTCATAGTAAAGGCTACCATTATTTTAGTGTCTGCATAATGCTAGACACTATTCAGCTGTTCTACGTAAATTTACCAGCATATATTTTCTTTTTCCATTATCAATTATAATAACTTTAGAATTTAAGTGAATTTCATGCATATTTAGCGAATTAATATTCTAAGAAATGAAATAATAAACATTTTGCCAAAATTTTAAAGTTTGCAATTTTAAATAATTACATGAGCCCGTTAAATTTCAGGGAAGTAACATTCTTCAATTGAAGGTTTAAACCAAACTTCAAATCTTTCTTTCAAATAAATCCATGAATCTTCTCTAAATAAGTCATTTAGAAAAAAATGAATAATATCATTTTGCAAACCAGTTTTGCAAAAACTAGTTCAAACAACTAAAACATTTCCAAATGTATGTGATTTTTAAATCCATGGAAATTTTGTGTAAACTATGTCTGGGTTTAGGAATTTAAATTAGATTTAATTATAGTATAGATTTTATACTTATATGCTTATAAAAGATATATTACCCAAATGATACTCATTCAATTTTCTAGAATTTTATATGAAAAAATCAAACCACTGTCTTTTGTTAGTTTCATTTTGTATAATTTTTAAATGATAGTTTTAAGTAAGTCTATCTATATTTGATACTATTTTCTATCACATTGGTCTCTAATTCTAATGTGTTCTATAGTCTTATGCATGAAAAATTGACATTGTTTTAGAGAAAAAAGGAATGTCTTTAATCAAACTATTTGTATTTTCTTTACTATGAATATCACGCTTGAGTTTTAAAATACATAATCAAAATGTTATAATAAACATAGACTAATTGTCTTTATTTGCCATGCCCATGTGTCCTCAAGAAGAAAAGTGTAAATAACCTTGGCCAAGCCATAGCCATGGCCCAAAGCATTAATGCTTGGTCAGGAGCACTTACTTCTAGAGTGCTTAACCTGAATTCTTGCACAAACACAAATTAAACTGGACCTTCCCTGAAGCACAGGTAAATTCTAATTCCTACCTAATCATTTAATCATAACTTGAAACCCTTGAGGACACTCTTAAGACCACATGCTGTTCCCTCTACTATGTATGTGTTTGTCTATGGGATTATTTGTGATGCAGTAATGCATTCCCACAGATTCACCCTCTGCTTTTTGCAAATTGATATTCGATAAATATTTGAGGAATTAACACAGGGATAAAGGAATCTAATAATTAAAATGTGCACTTTTTCTGAGGATTACAACAGGAAATCCAAAGTACTTATAAACTTGAAAAGAAAAATGAATTAAAAGCCTTTGAAGTTAAACTGGTACTTGCCAAATATGTTTCAGAGTTGATTATAGTTATTCCTAGTTAAGCAAATCTCCTTAATTAACTACAATCCACATTTCCATATTTAAGTACATAATTAGTAATGAGTCACTTGCTCTTGTTTATGTTTTTATAAAGCTTTTAGGTTTTATTTTGGGCAATATGCTTGTCCTTTATTTACATTGATAAAGTTTCTGAAGTTGTCATACTATAGAGAATAAAGAGTAGAAAGGACAGTGATATTGCCTTAGTTATTAAAATTTTCATTTAAAAATTTCTTGCTATCTTTATTACACTGAGAAATCTGTGTGTATTTATCATGTGCATGATGTTATGAAGTACATATACATTCCGGAATGGTTAAATCTAGCTAATAATATCATCATTGACTGTAATCAGTATGCTATGCAATAGATCTCTGGAATTTATTACTTCTATCTACTAAAATTATATATTCTTAGACTCCTATATCCTTAAGGCCCTAACCTCTTTTAAGGTTTCTGGTAACCATTGTTCTACTCTTTTATATTCTATATGTTGGTGCAATTTTGCAATGTGTATCTCTTTGTGCCTAGTTTTTGTTTTTTTTATATTAGGTAAAATAAAGTCAATTTCTGGTTTTCTTTTCTGTTTGACCATGACCTGAAGGGTGTATGAATTTAGCATGTGTTAATTTGTTTTAAATCATTAATTTTATAATATTTACCAGTGTCTCTGGTGGCTTTGAGTTAAATTTAGAGATGGACTTTACCCTTCAAAAATTCAACCATATAATTATTTGCTAATTTAAAATCATCTACCATATTGAAATTCTTATTGAACTTTTCCATCTGTTTCCTGCATTGTTATGTAATATAACGAAATTGATAGAGTTGTTAAATTGAATAGCTTTAAAATATTTAATATGCAAATTAAGTATAAAAAATGTCCTCTCTTGCTGTTTCAAATGCCTATGGAATTATAGTTTTAAAAATTATTTTCATTTTAAATTCTTTACTATTTTATACATATCACCAATTTCATGTACTATTTAAATAAGCTTTATTAGTAGTTAACTATTACCATGAGAGTGGAAGTTATAAATATCATAATTTTTAAATGTTTAAAATATAGAATAAGGGGCTGGAGCAGTGGCTCAGTGGTTCTGGGCTCCTGCCTGGCATGCATGAGGACCTGGGCTCAAACCATACCATCACATACACAGGTAGGTGTCAGGAAAGCACAAGCCAGATGTAAAGATAAATAAAATTTATTTTCTCTTTCTCTCTCTCTCTCATTTTCTACCTCTCTCATAAAAAATAATATATATGTATTTAAACATATATATGCTAAAATGAACAGTTTTCTATGTAGTACTACATCTATATATTATTGATTAAAGAATAAAAATAAAGTTATAGTAACTACTCAAATATGGGAATTGCAATGAAAGAATGGCCTACTTTGCATAATTTTAAATATTAATACTTGAAAGCTTTTGTAAGGAATATTAATTGTAAACTCATCCTAGATCTATTTAAGATTGAATTATTTCCATATCATTTTCAGGTGATTCATGTATAAAAGTTGTACTGAATGTGTCATGGGATTTGTACAAAATATTTTCACTTATGCCTTTGAGTAGCACTACTTGTGAATATGAATTCAGTTTTAAGGGTTCTGTGATAAGATCTCATATTCTGCTTGATACTTCTCAAATAATTTAAAAGTATAAAAACTGGAAAAGCAGACCATAAATACATTAGGTAAATTAATTTTTTCCAGAAAAATAAGTAACTTTATTCTTTGCATGCATGATTTTTTTTCAAAGGTTGCTTGCTCTCTAATAATAATTAAAATTTTTACTAGCTTAATAATTAGTTTTACTTGAATACAATGCATTTTATCTTTGCATTAGAAATTGAGAAAGAGCAGACATTATATAAAATGTAGAGACGAGCATTGGTTGCCTTCAGAGGGCATGACAAAGGCCCAAAGAGTTAGGAACAGTTATCTTCATGTTTTTAGAAAAATGAAAAAAGTTTCAATCTATATAGTGTAAAGTTAAAAAACTAAAATTAAAAAAAAATATGTAAAATGAAAAGTAGGAAAACTCTGAACTTCAGTGGGTCCTATGAACAACACTGCATGGTCCATAACCCACAAGTGGCTTCAACATTTGTTTGTAGGACTTTAAGTATGCAAAAACTTTATGCTACTTTTTTTCTTTTGAGCAAGAGAGAGAGAGTTGACTTTAATGTTTAAATGTATGTCATTAAAATACTTTACATGATTTTCTTTCAAATTTTGGCAAATGAAGAAAAAACAGTCCTCTGTAAATACTCATTTTGAAGAACATTTCATTTCTTCATATGATAAGATAAATTGTATTTTTCATTCTTTCATCTAACACACAAAAATATATGTTCTTTATATTTTGATGAGAAGAAATAGCCCCTTTTTGCTTTTCTCAACTCATACTTTTACTTAAGTTTTAAGCTCTACAATAATAGATCAAACACCCATATTCTCTACTTATAGCAGTTTTCAGTGTCTGTGGAAATGACAGTGTTTGGGGACTCCACAGTGTGAGTTCAATATCTGAAGGAGCTTGTGAAGAAGCAGTGGGCAAAGAAGTAATATTGCAAAGGATTGAAGATGGATTTGGAAGAGATCAAGTCTTGGCATTAAATATATTCCTCTCTGTCCACCATAAGACCATTTATTTTTCCCGAGCCCCTTTTCCAAATAAAGGAATACATTCAATATTATCATATTTTGAAGGGTACAGAGAAAATGCTTTGAATTCTTGCTACTGACTTCGCTACATTTTTGTTTTTCATACTATTTTCATATTTAAGTTTGCAAAACCACCCAAACCTCAAAATTTCTTGATCTTCTCTCTTACCTTTCGTTCTTCTTAAAAATCAGCCAATTTGTTTTCTGAGATCATGTCTTATTTGAATTATCTTATTAAATGCAGCCTTTAGAATATGATATCACTCTTTTCTCCTTCATGACTTCATTAAGAACACGATCTGCATTCCAGGTTATCTCTGTCAACAGTTTAAGCAATGTTTCACTACCATCCAACACAAATAACCATCTATCCATGTGCCAAAAGCAATTACTCTGAGAGGCTTGTATAGCAGTATTTAAACCAATGCTATATGGCTTTTGTGTTTTGTTATAACATCAGTTTTGTGCCAGGAAGGGTGTAGGGTAGGTTCTTCTGAAAAAATCAAAGCAACCCAAATATCTCAGTGACCAAACAACAAAAAGTCTACATGATTTCTGTGCTAATAGTGACTACACCGTTTTCAGAAGTTTGACTGGAGGAGAAAGAAGAGATCAAATGGAGTTGAAAAAAATGTGATATAAAGAAAATCTTTGTAATAGAAGAAATCATCTAGTGAGTTATTTTTAATTAAGATGTATCTTTTGTTTTTTAAGATGGGAGATCTTTCGGAATTTTAGAAGAGTGGAATCACCAACTTTAACAGAAGCAATGAAGATAGGGGATTATTGCAGACTCATCTATTGATAATTATCTGTAGGATATTATAATGATATTATAGGTTCCAAATAGTATCGTATAACTTATTTATTAGATTATATTATCATAGACAAAGTCTTGATGAGAAATTAAACCAGAACTTTTGGAGATTATTTTAGAAAAATTATATTTGGCACAAAATAAATGAGATTTTAACTATACCTTTTGAAAGTTGCTCTATATAAAGATGCAATTTAAAAGTATGAGTTTATTTATTTACTAGTTACCTTTCAGGAATCAGATTTTGCTTCATGATGATGAATTCTACATAACTTGTATCTAAGAAAAAATTCAGTAGAATGAGCTGAAGTGAATTTTTAATAATACGCAGTAAAATATCCAAACACAGATTATGTTATGTATAAAATTAACTGCTACAAAAAAGATGGAAAGCAACAGGTGTCTAACAGGAAAAGATGAAACTTAAGTAATCAGGTCTGTTATTGACTATGAAGTAGAATTTTAATCCAAATTTGCTTAGGTTGCACATAAGCAACAGTAAGGAGGCAATAAATGAGACTTTCTAAAATTCATAAAATATATAAAGATTTTTATCTGCAAAAGAAAAAGGTGGGGGCTGGAGTGGGTTGGCTTGGGGGTCACCGTGCTTGCCAGGCATATGTGAGTATGTGAGTTTGGATTCCAGCACCACATACACAACTAAGTGTTGGAGCAATGAAGGCCTCATGAGAAACTAAATGAAATTGATTCTCTCTGTCTCTCCTTGTCTCTCTTTTTTTTAAAGGTGACTGTTGATAATATTACACACATTAAGCTATAATGAGATTATGTTCTAAAATTTAAGAACTTATAAAAATAATATTTGTAAAAAATATCGTAAGAATACACATGTATTTATTGAATGTTGCATCTAAACTACATCTTTTAACCTAAAAAAATCTCAATAAAAGTGATCACAGGACAATGAAATTTTCTGTTAGAAAAGATCTGTATATTATATACTTCAATTACAATAACTATATTTCAAATCTTGGAGATAATAATCATAGAATGAAAGTGCATTGATTAGTTGTTGCTACATAACAAACCAGCTCCTAAACTGGTCGCTCTTGAATTAAGTGTTTAGTATTGATAAGGTGCCTACAATAGGGTGATATAATGGCTCTTTTGTTTTTTCTTGGCTCATTTGTACATTTGGGAAAATGGGCATGGGTATTGATGGTTTCTTAGTCCAGGATGGCATTGCTCCATGTATGGAATTTGGCTGGCTGCTGGCTACCTGATTGTGTTCTTCTGGCATGCAAGAGAACAGTTAGGACAGGGCCTTTGGAAGCATACACCAGGAAGACTTACTGATACTACAGCACTTCTAATTCAGCATATTGATTAAAGCAAATCACAAGGCCAGACCATTTGTTGTGGTTATCCTTTCTCTTTTTGCGATATCTTGGATATGTTGAGGAACAAATCACCCCAGACCAGACTCAAGCAATGGAAAATAGACTTGACTTAATGAAGCTATAAAGTCACATTGCATGGTTCACAGGATCCAGGAAGGGACAATTTCAGCACAAAATTTGTCATGCCCTTTCCCTTGACCCTAATCATTCATGCTTCTTGTACATGCTAAATACACTCAGTTTACCACAAATGGCTATAACGATAAATCCATTCACAACAACAGGCTCAAAATCCAAAATCTTATCATCTAGAGCAGATGCAGATGTAATTGTCCAGATGCATTATCTATTGATCTGGGCACCTATAAATAAATAAAGCCAGATGAGTGTATAAATAAAGCCAGATGAGTGTATTCTAAATGTATGTACTGTTACATGAATAGACTTGGTTTGTGATTCTTAAAAGTGTCACCTCTTGAGTCAAATTGACTCAAAGGACTCTTTCTTTCTGTTGGATATTCTTTATTCATTACCCCCTTGGTTACTTTTCAAAACTTTGCCTTCAAAAAGGATAAATAGCTTTCTTAGATTGATGTCTCTTCATAGTAAGTTAGGGGCCAAGAGACCTTCTTAAAATTGAAATAATTTCAGCTCCTTTAACCCTGCTAAAAGCTAGGGATCTTTATTAAATTGAACAAATTTGTGCATTTCTTATGTCTGATTATACTTAATTTCATTTCATGAAAACTAAACCAACATAGGACAATCCCATTAACTCTGCAACTTTCCAAACTCTTCAATTCAATTAAATCTATGAGTTGTAATCAATATAATCTAGCCAGAATTATCTGAAATGATCAGGTTTAATGATTGATAGATACAATATTTGACTTGAGAAATGATGAAACATTTTTAAAAATAACCCTCTCACTGAAAAATTAGAAAAGATGAAGAGTAAAAACACAATAAGTAAAGCATAGTTAATAAAATTTCCAGGAAATACTAATGACAGAGGGATTTGTGTATTGAGGAGAAAAAAATGAGGGAAATTCAAAGATGTGGGCCTTTTACTTAAGATAGTTTTTCACCTCAACACATGTGTCATCTGAAAGGGTAGCAAAGTGATTATGAAGTAGACTTTCTGATAAGCTCTTTAGGCTAAGAAGAAAAACATAATATAATATTTCATCCTTATTAGGTTTTATAAGAGTGAGCTTTGGGTCTTAGAAATTTCCTTATGTGTGAATAATGATCCCTCCCAATCGGCACTTGATATATCACCTTATTTGGAATATCATTCCCTGTTCCAGGTTTGATTTGTACTTTTTTGCATTCAATGGCAAATGGACACCACTTTCAATCTATTACTTTTAGGGAAAACACAGGCTTCTTCAGTTCTATCTGAGAATGGGTGTACCCAGACCATGCCCATGCTTTACCACAATAGCAATGTGACACTAAATCGATTTTTGACACAAACTTTGCCTTGTCTATTGTCTGTTGAATAAAACATCCTTCCACACTGTGTCAGGGCAAGCCTTTCTATTTGGAACCAATATCTGTAGTGGGTTGAAAGCTGGACTGCTGTCCCTAGTGGTAGTCACTGTAAAGTTTTTACTGAACTCCATGCAGTGGGACTTCTAGGAGTAAGGGTAAATTGAAAATTTAAAATCCAGTACCAAAACAAAAATTTAGATTAAACCCCTTCTACCCTGATTGTTTAAGGTGTTCTGTCTGTCCTTTACTGCTTAGTGGAGATGGAATAAATGCTTCCAGATGCAGAAAATTCAATTTACTATCCCAAATGCATCTATGTATATGTATGTGTGTGTATACACACACACACATATATATATGTATATATCAGACATTAAATTAAAAAATGTATACAAATACACATAAATTGGCTAAAAATAAAAAATAAAAATAATAATAAACAATAGAAACATATAACATATCCAGGTATTTTGATCCAGACACTATTAATGACATTAGGATAGATAGTAAAATGGCTAGGTATTCCTGTCAATGGGCCCCATTCAAAAACACCTGAAAGCTAACTGGTAGAGAGAGATTAATGGGCATGCTCAGCATCTTTAAAAGCAAAAGACCACAAGGCTCATCTGGGGCGGGGGGAGCAACACCTTTGTCCCAGAGGCAGGAAAACTAAAAAGTGAGGGTGGACACAGATGGGAACTAGGAAAATTTGCTATGTTTTACATAGATTTTAACCAATGATTTTGGTGTTCAGTTTCAATGTCTCTTTTACATAGACTTTAAACAATGATGTTGGGACTTTTCTTAACACCTGCTTCATATAAATCTTAATCAGTGCTCATATTTAAAACCAATATGAACCTTGGCCTACAACACTAAGATGGGATCCTGCTTCCAGGCACCCGTCCAAGTTTCAGAGACTCAACTCTTCTTTCTTAAATAAGTCCTTCTTCTTTAACTCTTCCCTTCCATGGTTGTCCACGGATTTCATTCTTCATATTCACCAGACAATAACCCAGAAGAAGATTGGCAAGGAATTACCATGTTTCAACACCAAGAGTTATGGGGCTGGAGCGGTGGCTCAGCGGTTTCAGCGCTTGCCTTGCAAGCATGAGGACCCGGGTTCAAACCCCAGCACCACGTACACAACTGAGTGTTGGAGCAACTAAGGCCATGTGAAAAACTAAATAAAGTTGTTTCTCTCTTTCTCTCTCTCTCTCACTGTCCCTCTTTCTAAAAAAAAAAAAAAAAAAAAAAAAACACCAAGAGTTATAATGCACTGCTCAATAGTAGTGGGGAAAAAGAAAACAACAACTTTTAACTGAGTAGCTGCTAACACTATTTTGGCTGCAGAAATCTGTAACCAGACCAAATTCCCAGTTTTAACTGGGAATAGGGGCAAACACAAAAAACAGGTCATTTTGGCTGCAGAAATCTGCAGTGACCCCAAACTCCATTTACCAGCAGAAGCAGCGATTCTGGCCTCATCCCCAAACTTCTATAACTATGAAACAAAGATATTGTGATAATTGTATTAAATATTTTGAGCAGATTAAATGACGATGTAGAGAAGTGTAAAAGACAAATGAAAACTATGAAAAACAATCTAGTAGAACACAGAACTTAAAGAAGTTAAAATAATAAGAGTACAATTGATCCATATATTAGAAAACCACATCTCCATTGCACAAAATACTAGAAAAGAAACAAGGTATGTTTGGTAATGTAATAGAAAAAAATTCTCCACTGAAAGCTGATTGACAATAATGTAGGGAAATGCATTCCAACATGTTTGGTGAAAGCAGGGAGCTTGAAATTTAGCAGCTAAACTAGAGAAAAGCCATGAGCCCTCCATCATTACCTAAATATACATTAAATTTGTTATCATTTTTTTGACATTTGATGTGCTGATTTTCTACCTAGATTGTTTATAAACTCATATGATAAGTATCTAGGGGTAACATGAATGAAGTACTATTGAATTATACTAAAAATATACTCATGAAATCATCCTTTGTAATCTCATTTTACAACTTAATATAAATCACATTTTTATATATTGCTTATTTAATATGATAAATTGTTTTATAGAATGAACACAGTTATTCTACTGTTTATTAGAGATTAATAACAAATGTATGGATACTTGGCTAATATCAACACATCTCAGTGAATGAGTTACTAGTGTTCTAGTTGAAATATGTTAAACGTAGTTTGATGCAGCAGGTACAGGACCATTGTGAAAGAAGAATAAATAGATCAACAATGGTAGACAAGGTTCAGAAAGATGACTTTGGAAATAAGCCTAAAAGATCAGCGGAAGCTGTTTACAAAGGAGTGTAGAATATTAGAATGTTATAGGCATTCTAAAGAGCAATTTTGTTTAAGGAACTCTGGTATTTTATACATCTCATTGTAGATGTTTTTCAGGCAATAATTAACCTATTGCATCTAGTTCCCCAATATGACTTCCAATACCTGGATTTCTAACAGCTAACTCCAAATTAAGGTGTCAATATCTTGTTATTTGCTGTTTTCCCATATCACCCACTCTATTTCTCATGTCCCAAACCTGTAAGTCCTTATTTTTCTACCTACCTTTTCAGTTCCCAGTGACTCATGCTAATAACATAAAGGCCAATCTATCACTACCTTCATTTATTCTCATTGTTAACATTAGGTCCCAAGTCCATTCTCTTCTGCCTTTTTCTACCACAAATACACCTGTTTTCTTCATTTCTCTCTTGCACTCCTCACACTTCCATCCAAACCATAATCACTCATAAGTGATATCATAATACAGTGCTTTCTTTTCTCTATGAATTTGTTATGAAACCTTCGGTACACCCACTATGATCTATTTTAACTACACATCTAAATGTGTTACTCTCATGGTGACAACTTTCAGTGAATTTCTATACTACTTAAAATTCTTACCAGGGTCTAGTATACTATTTGTTATCAAGCTCTATTTTTTTTTTTTTTTTTGGTCCTTGGGATTGAACACAGCAGTTTTTAACTACTGAGCCAAACCTCATCCATTTATACTGTGTTTTGAGACATGGTCTCACTAAGTTACTCAGGGACTCGCTAAGTTTCTGAGGTTGACTTTGAAATTTCAATCCTCCTGCCTCAGCTTCCTGAGTTCCTGGGATTACAGGTGTACAGGTGTGTGCCACCACTCTCACTCAAACCTTATTACTTAAATTAAGCATTTACTTTACTTGAAATTGTTTTCCACCTCCCCCTATACTACTCATGTCAATATACATAAGATCTTACTGTGAAGATATTTTGACATTAGGTGAATAACTTCATTGGAATCTTTAAGTAATTCTTTCCTTATACCTATCAAGATATTTTCTCATGATTCTCTCTCTCTCTCTCTGTGTATATATATATATATGTATATATACATGTATATATACATATATATATATGTATATTTATGTATTTCTGAGTAACAAGAGGAAATAATACATATGCATACATGTAATAAAATAAAATACACACATATATACATATAATCCTTCTGTCATGTAAATAATACACATCGCTCTATATAAGTGATATAAAATAAATTAT
>PVKS010050451.1:0-11543 GCA_004027875.1 Aplodontia rufa
ATAATCCTTCTAAGGGAGTTGCCAGGGGTTATGCAGATTTTGAGTACAGACAAACAACTAGGTAACAGCACATTCCAACCCACTCTTTGCATAACAAAGCAGGACCTAGCAGCCCTTCCTGAAGGAACTTATGGAAATAGTAACAAGATCGCCCTAGGGCAGCTGTTGAAATAGGGGTGAAGGCTACACCCCAACAATTGTAAGTTTAGTTTGTAACTACACATTTTGTTTACTTCCTAATTTAAAAGACCAATGTATTAAAAATTAGTAGCCTTGTTTTTGAACAAATATCATTAAATATACAATTTTGTGCCATCATCTTCAGAATGAAGTGGTAACATATCTATGAAGGAATAAGTTTTTATCTGTTATTAATGTTAAGCTGTACTAATTCAAATTTGAGTGTTTTAACTTTAGGATATTAAATGTTAAATATTAATGTAACACCTAGGAAACAGATGTACAACATACCCAAAAGGAAATGAGAAAGGAATTGAAATATTTTACAAATCAACTAAACCAGAAGATTTCAGTAACTCTTGAAATAACCAGAAAAAATTCATAACATACATAAATTATAGAAAAAAATATTATAAAGAAACTGTTCTGATTAATAATTACTTTAAATGTAAATGTATTTAAAGAGACTCACTTTAGATCCAAAGACACACATAGGCTGAAGGGGAAAAGGTAGACAATATATATTCTTTGCACATAGTAACCAAAAGAAAGTAATAATATTAATATGAATAACAGACAAAAGAGACTTTATATAAATAAATTTTAAAAACAAGCAAAACACTATATATTAATAAAATGTTATTGTATGAGTCAATAATTGACAGATGTCTCTAAAGTTAAAATAATTTTCAGCCTCAAAAGAAGGAAATTCTAGAAAACTGCCATGATTCCTTATAAAAACTCAAAAGAACTAGTAAGTAGAATTAACTAATTAATTGCTTAATTAATTAATTACTCTTGTATTTAATGGGAAAAGAACAAAACCCCTTCAATGGGTGATGCTGGCAACATTGGAAATGTATGTGCCAAAGATCAAATTTGGATCTTTAAATACTACAACTTATAAAACATTGCCTCAACATGGATAAAGTTCTAATGTAAAAATCTAAAACTATATAATTCTTAGAAGACATAATACAAACACTTAGCATCATCAGATTTGGTCATAATTCCTTAAACATAACATCAAAGTCAAAGAAAAAGAATAAAAAATATAAAAATTAAACTTCATAAAACTTTACAACAAAATCTCACACCCAAGTTAATAATAACAGAGGAAACTTTTGGATATATGTTCAAAAGACTCTGAAAGCAGAGATCAGAGAAATATTTGCACACCTATGTTCATATCAATACTATTTTACATAGCCCATAGGTAGAAACAACAGAAATATACATGAGCAAATGAAGGGATGAATAAAATGTAAAATATATACCTCAAATGTTCTATTAGACACAGAGGATGCCCTGGCACAATATACACCATGGAATATATTGCACTCCAGTTTAGCCAGGTTGCTGCAAATCATAGGATTTTATTCTTCTTTATGGCAGGATCATTTTGCACTGAGTGTATATATACCATATTTTTAATCCTTTAATCTGTTGATTACTTCTGTTGAGTGTGATTAGGTAAAATGATGGGGTAGAACTGAAGGTTCTAGACACTTAGACTGATTTCATATCTTAGTTGTATCAAATGACACTGTAATAAACACAGGCATGGGGACCGGAGTTGAGACTCAGCAGTTTACGGAGTTTGCCAGGCATGCACAAGGAAGCAGGTTCGAACCCCAACACCATGTACACGATGAAACATTGGAGCAACGAAAGCCACATGAAAGACTAAATACAATTGATTCTCTCTTTCTCTCTCACTGTCCCTCTCTCTCTCTCTTTAAAAAAATAAAAAATAATCACAAGCATGCCTGAATCTCTTTGGTATAAAATTTTATTTCCATTGTTTACATATCCAGAAATGGTGTGTAATATGAATCATTTGGTAGATCTGTGTTTGGTTTTGAGAAGAACCTCCATAACATTCTCCATAAGGGCTGTACTAATTTACATTCATTCCAAAGATATATAATTGTTTCTTTTCTTTTACATTTTCACGAGCATTGGCTACTACATATGTGTGTGTGTGTGTGTGTGTGTGTGTGTGTGTGTGTTTGACTGGGGATAGGTGAAATGTCATGTTTTGATTTCTATTTCCCTTATGGCTAAATACATTGAGCATTTCTCATGGTTTTTTGGCCTATTGTATTTCTTCTTTTGAGAGATATCATTTTAGACTATCATCCATTGTTTCGTTAAACTACTTATTGTTTTGTTGTTAAGCTTTTTGAGTTCCTTTTATATTCTGCATATTATTCCTTTTTCAGATGAATAGTTGGCAGATATTTTCTGCCCATTCTGTGGATTGTCTCTTCATTCTGTTGATAATTTATTTTGTTGTGCATAAGCTTTCTATATATCTAATTTAATATTATTCTACTTATCTACTTTTGTTTTGTATGCTGTGCTTTAGTGGTCTTTTCCAAAAATTATTGCTTATGCCAATATTTTGAAGAGTTTCTCCTAAATTTTGTCCTAGTTTTCAGTTTCAGGTCTTGCATTTAAGGCCTTTGACATTGGTGAGAGAGACTAAGATTCTGTTTTTCTTCATGTGGATATCCAGTTTTTCCAGTACCATTTACTGCATCACATCGCTGATAATAATTTTGGGTTTTTCTTCCAAATCAGTCTGCATTGCTCCAATTTTTGCTACCTTCCATTCAGGTTATACATATTTCAACAGCTTTATCTTTTTCAGAATTATCTTCAGATTCTTTCAATAGTGCAAGAGTCAGATAGTTTGACTTTTACTTCTTTCTGTAAACATGAAATCATTTTTTTTCAATTTAATCTTTTGGTTCTTCTTTTGGAAGAACAATGCCAGCATGTTCTAAAAGTTCATTGTGAATACGATGTTGTGCTCTGTCCCTCAGGTGCCTATGTCATCTCCACAACGATGAGGTAGTCTGAATGAGAACATGAAGGCTCCTTCAGCCTAGAAGAACACCAGGATTTTTTTTTCCTAGTTTGTGATGAATGTAATTGGTATTTTCATGGAAATTGCATTGAATTCACAAATGGACTTGGTCACCATGGTCACGTTAAATAATATTAATACATCCATTCTTGAACATGTGTGGCCTTTCAATTTTTGTGTGTCTTCTTGAATTCCTTTCATTATTGTTTTGTAAATTTTGGTGTAGAGGTGATTTATTTTCTTGATTAGATTTATTGTTGGTATTTTATTTGTTTTTGTAGCTACTGTGAATAGGATTATATCCAAGATTTCTTTCTCAGCAAGTTCAGTCCTAGTTATAAAAATTATTCTGAATTTTGTATGTTGATTTCATCTCCTGTAACTATTTGAAATTGTTTATCAAGTCTAACAGTCTTTTAATAGAGCTCTTAGGTTTCTATATATAATGCAATCATGTCATCTGAAAACATAGTAGACTTCCCTCTTTACTAATTGTATATCTTTCAATTCTTTCTCTTGCTCAATTGTTCCTGCTAAAACTTCAAGTGCTATCCAATCATACTAGTGAGAGTAGATATTCTAGTTTTGTTCCAGATCTTAGATGAAATATTTTCAGTTTTTTCCCCATTCAGTATTATGTTGGCTGTGAGTTTAACCTATGTGGCTTTTATTTTGTCATGGTCTGAAACTTCAAAATATAATTTCTTCAGAGTTTTTCTCATAATACAATATTGATTTTTATCAAATCCTTTCTCTACGTATATTGAGATGATCATATGACTTTTACTATTCATTCTGTTGTGATATATTATGTATACTGATTTGCATATCTTGAAGCAGCCTTGTTTTCTTAGGATAAATCTAACTTGATCCTGCTGAATGATACTTTCAATGTGCTATTGTATTAAATTTGTTATTTTATTGAAAATGTTTGCATCTACGTTTATTAGGGTTATTCATCTATGGTTTTCTTTTTTATTATGTGTTCCTTTTTGCTTTTGTATCAGGGCACTGGACCACTGAATACAGTTAAAGGGAATGTTTGAGAACGATTGGCATTACTTCTGCATTTAAAGGTTTAGTAAAATTCATCAGTGAAGCTATCAATCCTGGGCTTTCCTTTATTGAAAGAACATTGCTATTCAATTTTGTTATTTGTTATTGGTTTATCAAGGTCTTTAATATCCTCATGGCCCAATTTTGATAGATCATATATTTCTAGAAATTTACACATTTTTCTAGATTTTGCAATTTGTTAGCATATAGCTGTTCATAATAGTAGATAATATTCATTTGTCTTTCTGTGGCCTCAGTTTTAACGTCTCCTTTTTGAAATCTTTTTCTAGTTGTTGATGAACACCATACTTTTATTTATTTATGTTTATGCTGTACTAAGTAAGGATCTATCTAACTCAGTGCCTCACACATGCTAAGGAAGCACTCTGCTGGTGAGCTACAACACAAACAACTGATTTCCCTTTTTAAAACATGTATTTGGGTCTTCTCTCTCTCTCTCTCTCTGTTAATCTAGCTAAAATTCTCTGACATTTTTTATCTGTGCAAAAAGTCTACTGTTCATCTCATTGATCGTTGTATCATATTTATAGTTCTCTGTTTATCTACTTTTCTCTGATATTTCTTCTTTCTTTCCTTTGATTAATTTTGTGTTTGGTTTATTCTTTCCTAGGTCCTTCAGATACATCATTAGGCTCTTTCCCTAATCTATTTTGTTGCTATAGGTGCTTATTGCTATAAACTTCTTTCTTAGTGTTACTTTGCTGCATACCATAAGTAATAGCATGTTGTGTCTCTATTTTTATTTGATATGTCTTTACATTTTCATTTTGATTTTTTCAAATAACTATACAGTTCACTCAAAAGTGTATTGTTCTATATGTGTACGTTTGTATAATTTCTGAAGTTTCTTTTGGTAATAATTTCTAATTTTATTATACATGTTTAGAAAAGTTATGGAATGTCATTTTAATCATTGTTTAATTTGGTAAGAATTTTTCTGTGATTACTATATGGTCTATTATCTAGAAAGCTAAATGTGCTGATGAAACTAATTTAAATTCTGTTATTTGTTTAATGGAATATTTTGTGAATGTCTGTTATGTCCATTTCAGGAGTTTTAAAGATTAACTCTGATGTTTCTTTGTGGATTTTTTTATCTGGATTACACATTAACTGATGAAATGGAATATTAAACTCCCCCTCTATTATAGTATTGGAACTTTTCTCTCTCATTAGGTCTAATAGTGTTTGTTTTATAAAATTATGTGCTCTGGCATTAGGTACATATACATTTACAATCATTCTATCTTCTTGTTGAATTCAAGTTTTTTTTTTTAAGTCTGGACTATCTGGTATAAGTTAATTTACTCCTTATTGTTGGTATCCACTTAACACCAAATACCTTTTGCTATCCTTTCACTTTCAATCTGTGTGTTTTTCTTGATGAAGTTTCTTGTGAACAGCATATTGTTGTGTCTTCTACTTTTAATTCAATAAAACACAACTTTAATATTTTAGTATAATTTTATTCAGTTGCATTCAAAACTAATTTTTAAGAGAGAGGGACAGGATGAGAGAGAGGGGAAAGAATCAGTTTTATATAGTTTTTCACATGGCATTTGTTGCTTGGACACTTCGTTGTGTATGTGGTGCTGGAGTTTGAATTCATATACTCATGCATGCCAAGCTAGCACAGTAACCGTTGAGCCACTGCTCCAGTCCCTAGACTATTTTTGATAGGTAAAGATTCACTCTAATCATTTTTTAACTACCTTCTAATTTGAATAATTTTCTTTTTTACTTCCTCTCTTTTTCCCCTTCACAATTTGGTAGTTTACTCAGTAGATAATACCTCATTTATTTTGTATTTCTCTTTGTGTATCTGCATTTCCAGTGGACTTTATATTTTTATGTGTTTTTATAATGATAATTATCTTTCTTCTACTTCTGGTTTTAGAATTCCCTTCAACATCTTATGTAAGGCTGGTTTGGTTGGCATAAATTCTCCCAGTTTTGCTGGTATTGAAAACTCTTTCTTTCTAAATGTTAGCTTTGTAAATACAGTTTTCTTGCTTGTCAAGTATTTCACCTCAGTATTTGTATTATTCCATTCCCTCTTGGCCAATAAAGTTTCTAATGAGTAAAATGTTGTTAGTTTAAGATGGATATTCTTAGTGTTCTATTGCAGTTTTTGGATTCTTTCCTTGTCTTATAGTTTTGAAAGCTTGTCTATAATATGCAATGGTGAAAATTGTTTCCAGTAATGTCTATTTGAGGTCTTATGGACTTCCTGTCTCTGAATGTTCATATTGTTCACCAAGATTAAGAGAATTTTCATCAACTATTATATTTAGTAGATTTTTTATGCTCTTTACTTTTCCCTCACCTTCATATACCCAAAAATACAGATATTTATTTTTTAATGTTGTTCCAAACATCTTGAAGCTTTCTTCATTCCTTTACAATCTATCTACATTTTTTGTTTTTGATATGGTCTGGATATTTCAAAAGACCTGTCGCCTTCTACATGCTTGGATAGACTTGATCTCATCTGATGTTGACTCTATCAAAACTATTTTTATTTGACTTACTGAGTTCTTCATTTCCCAAATTTGTTTCCTTTATAATAATTATTTTAAGTTATTTATCTGATATCTCATCAGTATTTTTATTAAGATTGTTGTGAGATAATTATTCTGTTTTCAGATGTGTTCTTTTCCTTTTTTCCCCCCTAATTTCCTTTTTTTTAAGTGAGAGATTTATTATAGAACAACCATACAAGTTTTTAACAAAATAATATAAAATGTGTATAGATTCTGGATATTAGAATTACCCTCAGGAGTGCCCCCCCAATTACCCACCCTTAGCCCTCCCTTCCTCTTCCCATAATATCTCGAAAAAATTATTAGGTTGTATAACATTACATCTTATCTGGATTTAACACAGGATAATAGACCACCTCTTTCAATGGCCAGGGTATATTTCCAGCCTCCACAGATGAGTGGAGATATCCGACACTTGGTTCTCTGGGTTAAGCTGATTTTACTCAGCATAATTTCTTCCATAGCCATCCATTTACCTTCAAAGGCTGCAATATCATTGTTTCTAATTGTTGTGTAGAATTCCATGGTATAAATGTACCACAGTTTTTGGATCCATTCATCCAGTGAGGGACATGTGGGTTGTTTCCATAGTCTAGCAATAGTAAATTGAGCTGCTATGAACATAGATATTGCTGTGTCACTATAATGTGCTGATTCTAAATCCCCTAGAAAGATTCCTAGGAGTGGAATAGCAGGGTCGTATGGTGGGCTCATCCCTAGTTTTTTGAGGATTCTCCACAGTGCTTTCCAGAGGGGCTGTACCAGTCTGCAGCTTCACCAACAGTGTTAGTGTGCCTATCTCTCCACAGCCCTTCCAGCATCTATTATTATTTATTTTCTTCATTTTTGCCATTCTGACCGGCGTAAGGTGATATCTTAATGTAGTTTTCACTTGCATTTCCTGATTACTAGAGATTTAGAGCACTTTCTCATGTATTCATTGGCTTGATCAATCTCCTCTATTGAGAAATTTCTATTTAGCTCTTTGGCCCATTTATTAATTGGGTTATTTGTGTTTTCGTAGTAGAGATTTTTGACGATTTTGTAGATTCTGGATATGAGGCCCCTGTCAGAGGAATCATAGTCTATGATTCTCTCCATTTCTGTAGGAAATCTCTTGATTTCTTTGATTGTTTCCTTGGCAGTACAAAAGCTTTTTAGCTTTATGGCATCCCATTCACTGATTTTTTACTTTGCTTCCTTCACTTTAGGAGAAATTTTGAGAAAGTCTTTGCCTACTCCCAAATACTGAAGTGTTGGACCTAATTTGTCTTCCATCAGTTGCAAGGTAGCTGGTTTAATTCCTAGCTCCTTGATCAATTTTGATTTGATTCTTGTGCAAAAAAAAAGATATGGGTCTAATTTCAAATTTCTGCAAGTGACTGTCCAGTTTCTCCAACACCGTTTGTTGAAGAGGCTGTCTCCTCTCCATGTAATATTTTGTCCCCCTTTGTCAAAATTCAGATGTTTAAAGATTTGAGGGTTTGTTTCAGGTCTTCTATTCTATTCCATTGGTCTTCTTTCCTGTCTTGATACCAGTACCATGCTGTCTTTGTTACTATGGCTCTTTAGTATAGTTTTAAATCTGGTATGGCAAAACTGCCTGTTTCATCTTTTTGTTTAGTAGTGTTTTGGCAATTTTAGGTTTCTTATTGTTCCAAACGAATGTGAGAATTGCTTTTTCTGTGTCAGTAAAGAATAACGTAGGTATCTTATGGGGATAGCATTAAATCTGTTTAAAGCTTTTGATAGAATGGCCATTTTTATTATGTTAATTCTGCCTAACCAAGAGCATGGGACAGCTTTCCATCTTCTTAGGTCATCTTGGATTTCATTCTTCAAAGACCAATAAGTTTCATTGAAGAGATCTTTGATTTCCCTTGTAAAATTAATTCCCAAATATTTTATTTTTTTTTAAGATATTTTGAATGGGACTGATTTCCTGACTTCTTCATTAGTATTATTATTATTAGAGTATAGGAAAGCTATTGATTTATGAGTGTTGATCTTGTATCCTGCTACTTTGCTAAATTTACTTATGAGTTCAAGCAGTTTATTGATGGACTTTTTTGGATATTCCAGATACAGGATCATGTCATCAGCAAAAAGAGAGAGTTTGACTTCCTCTGTTCCTATTTTTATCCCTTTGATTTCTTTCTCTTGCCTAATTGCTCCAGCTAGGGTCTCAAGAACATTATTGAATAAAAGTGGTGAGAGTGGACAGCCTTATCTTGTTCCAGATTTTAGTGGAAATGCTTTCAGCTTTTTCCATTTAGCATTATACTAGTTGAGGGTTTAGCATATATTGTCTTTACATAGTTCAGAAATGATCCTTTGAACTGTATCTTCTCTAGAGTTTTGAACATGAAAGGGTGCTGGATTTTATCAAAGGCCTTTTCTACATCCATTGCCATGATCATATGGTTTTTGTCCTTGATTCTATTTAAGTGGTGGATTACGTTAATTGTTTTGGGTACGTTGAACCAGCTCTGCATACCTGGAATGAAGCCCACTTGATCATGATGGATTATCTTCTTTATAAGTTTTTGAATACCGTTTGTTAGTACTTTATTAAGGATTTTTGAGTCCAAGTTCATAAGGGATATTGGTCTGTAATTTTCTTTTTTTGATGTATCCTTGTCGGGTTTTGATATCAGAGTTATGGTTGCTTCATACAAAGTGGATGGGAGCATTCCCTCCTTTTCAATTTCTTGAAATAACTTAATGAGAGGTGTTAGTTCCTTCTCAAAAGTGTGGTAAAAGTCAGCAGGGAATCCATCAGGTCCTGGGCTTTTCTTCTTTGGTAGACTTTTAATTGCAATATGGATTTCAGTGCCTGCGATTGGGCTATTTAGGAATTCAATATCCTCCTGATTCAATTTAGGGATGTTTTATGTATCAAGAAAATTATCCATTTCCTCCAAATTATCAATTTTGGAGGAGTATAGGATCAAAAATTATCTTATGATTTGTTGGATTTTCTTGGGGTCAGTGGTGATCACTCCCTTTTTATTGGAGATTTTATTGATTTGCTTCATTTTCTCCTTCTCTTGGTTAGATTCGCTAGGGGCCTATCTCGTTTATTTTTTCAAAGTACCAGCTCTTTGTTTCATCGATTCTTTTTATTGTTTTTTTTTTCAATTTCATTAATTTTGGCTCTGATCTTGATTATTTCCTGTCTTCTGCTGGCTTTGGGGTTAGATTGTTCTTCCTTTTGAAGGGCTTTGCAATGAAGTGTAAGCTTATTTATTTGGGATCTCTCTTCATTTTTAATGTGGGCACTCAGTTCTATAAATTTTCCCCTTAGGAAAGCTTTCATGCTGTTTCAGAGATTTCAATATGTTGTGTATTCATTTTCATTCTCTTCCAAGAATTTTGAATTATTTCTTTCATGTCTTCTTGGATCCATTCTTCATTTAATAGAGTATTATTCAACCTCCATGAATATGTGTGTTTTCTGTTATGATTATTAGTGTTGATAACTAGGATCATAGCATTGTGGTTTGAAAGGACACATGGGATAATATCTATATTTTTATATTTGCTGAGATTATCTTTATGAACCAGAATATGATCTATTTTGGAAAAGGATTTATGTGCTGCGGAGAAGAAGGTGTATTCTGCTAAATTGGGATGGAAAATTCTATATACGTCTATTAAGTCCATTTGGTTTATGGAGTTATTTAGGCTGGAGATATTCTTGATTGATTTTTTGTTTTGATGATCTGTCTAATGGTGACAGCGGAGTGTTGAAGTCTCTCAGTATAATTGTGTTGTGATCAATGAGTGGTTTGATGTCTTGAAGTAATTTATTCATGTAGTTTGGTGCATTGTAGTTTGGAGAGTAAATATTAACTGTGGTTATTTCTTCCTGCCGAAAGGTTCCTTTTAGTATTAAGCAGTGGCCTTCTTTATCATTTTTGATTGACTTATGTTTGAATTTTACTTTGTCGGATATAAGTATAGAGACACCAGCTTGTTTTCTTGGGCTGTAAGCATAGTAGATTTTTTTTCCCACCCTTTCACCCTTAATCTGTGGATGTCTTTGTCTGTTAGATGAGTTTCTTGTAAGCAGCATATGGTTGGATTTTGTTTTTTGATCCAGTCTGCAAGTCTGTGCCTTTTGAGTGGTGCATTTGGACCATTCACGTTCAGTGTCAGGATAGAAGTGTGTGATTGGTAGCCATTATGTCTTATTTAGCTAGTTCTGTGGTTGCCTTGGTTGGTTATTGCTGGGTATTACTTTCACTGACTTTCTTCAATTTGTGGATTTTGGGTATCAATTGCATGGTCTTCTGTCTGGATTGTTTCTTTGAGAATTCTTTGAGGGCAGGTTTTCTGTTGACAAATTCTGCCAGTTTTGTTTTATTATGAAAAGTTGTTATTTCTCCATCAAATTTGAAGCTGAGTTTTGCTGGGTATAGAATTCTAGGTTGCATGTTGTGGTCATTTAAACGTTGAAAGATATTATTCCAAGACCTTCTTGCTTCCAGCGTCTGGGTTGAAAAGTGACAGACAGTTCTTATTGGCTTGACTCTGAATGTGATTTGGTGTTTCTCCCTTGTTGCTTTTAATATAGTTTCCTTGGTATACCTGTTGTACATTTTGAATATTATGTTTCTTGGTGAGTTTCTCTTTTGATTAGGCCTATTGGATGTCCTGTAAGCTTCCTGGAGGAGCATGTCTGATTCTATTTTTGTGTGAGAAAAGTTTTCTTTCATGATCTCTTTGAGAATGTTCCTCATACCATTGGTGTGTGTCTCAATTTCTTCCTGTATTCCAATTACTCTCAGATTGTTCCTTCTCATTTCATCCCAGATATTTTTAAAATTCTGATTATGATCTCTTAATTGTTTTTTTTTTTTTTG
>PVKS010050452.1:0-11545 GCA_004027875.1 Aplodontia rufa
TTGAAGGAAGTAGATCGCTGGGGCCATGACCTTGGGGTTTACATTTTGTCCCTGGTAAACAGAGCTTGCTTGCTCTCTCACTCTCTCTCTCTCTCTCTCTCTCCTTCCCTGTCATGAATGGAGTAGCTTTCTCCAACATGCCTTTCTGGTATGATGTTCTGCCTCACCTCAGATCCAGAGCTACAGAGTCAGCCAGCCATGAACTGAACCTCTGAAGCCATTAGCTAAAACTAACTTTTCCTCCACTAAGTTCTTCTTATTGGTTCTTTTGGTCAAATTGGCAAAAATTTGACGAAAAATTACATAGTTCTAGGTAGTGCATATACAGTAATGAACAAAATGGGCAAAATATGGTCACAATTCTAGTGGGAAATATACATAATAAAAATAATGATATGAAGCAAAATTTTATGTACATTTTTTTAAAAATTGTTTTGACAAAAAACAAATCATGCTGAGAACTACCATACAAGTTTTATTTTACATACTTTGTTTTACTACAACACAAACATACACACATGCATACACACACACACAAACACACACACACACACTTCCAAAATGGCAGATGTCAGCTGGACAGGACACAAGGCTACCATTCTGATCTGACATCCATCCTAAGCCACAGTCTGGATCCCAATACAGCCTCCATCCTTTGGCCTCATCAACAATCTTACTTCCATGTTTATCATCTCCAACCTCTGAATAGATGTTTGAAAACTGTGAATCATTTTTCATGACTCAGATCAAATCTCATTTCTCTGTGAAGTCTCCCTTGACTCATCCCTATTCTTTTCTTCTGTTCTATGTCCATTCCTTATTATATCCTTGCAATTATATGCTTTATACAATGTTGTATTTATTGCTTCACATCTCCTTTCTCTACTAGACTATAAACTTATTCATTTTGTTATATTTAGCAACCAGAACAGTACTTGGCCTTAGTATCTCTACATAGGTTCCCAGTAAAAAGCTGAGAAAATGATAAGCTGTGCTCTAAAATTTTAATATTGCTGTAATGGTATGATAAAGCACCAGAATTATAAGGAGAAGCTAATCCAATCATGAAAGTCCTCATATGCTAAGCCAAGGAATATGACTTTTTATCCCACTACATAAACTACATAAACTGCCTTGTGCCATATCTACCAATCAGTTGTACAAACCTGGGGAAATTGCATATCCAGAAGGATGCTTACATTTCTTCATTTTTTTTAAAGGTCTATCTTACAAAGTTGATGTCAGGATCAAAGACATGTTTCAAATTCATCTAGCATAGTGTTTAACACACACACACGCACACACACAGGCACTCAATAAATGGTAACTATCATTATCATAAGTTATGTAAGAACAAGAAGGACATGAATAGATCTGTACTTTAAACAGATCACTCTGCAAGAGTTTAAGATATATTACCAGGAAGAAAAAAATAGTTGGAAAAATACATAGCCCATTTTTAAATTATCCAGAAGAAAACTAATGAATATTTCAACTAAAAAAGACCAGAGGACAAACCTGAAAGATACTTAGGAAAAATAATTGATAGGGTTTGATAACTAGTCAGATAAAGAAGAATGTTGGTTAGTGATGAAGAACAGTAATTAGAAATGTCAATAGGTTAAAGATCAGATCTATCAAATAGGTGTTGGTGTTTTTTCATAAAAGATACTTCTAAGAGCATGATAGCAAGACTAGTAAAGTGGAAGATTTAAAAAGAAAACTATCTATAATCTAATAAAAATTATAGACTATTTGGAGGAAACTATTGAAATTTATACAACAAAATTTTAGACTTACTGAAAAATGAATGCAAAGTACAGGGAGTTCCCATATATTCTCACCTGCTTCACTTAATTTTCATAAACAGACACAATCATATTGTGAAGTATCTATTACTACATCTATTTAACTGATAAATACATCATAGCAGAGCAATACCTGATAAGAGGTTAAATTTTTAAATAGTAAAATTTGTTCCAAATGCATTCTCCTGGACACTAGTCTATACACCCTTCCACAAATATCTGGTTTTAAATTATCATACTTTTATTTTTTTTTAGTACTAGAGATTGAACCCAGGAGTAATTAATCATGGAGTCATATTCCCAGACCTTTTTATTATTTTTTATTTTGATACAGGGTCTAAGTTACCTAAGGTCTCACTTAGTTGCTAAGGCTGGCCTCAACATGTGATCCTCCTGCCTCAGCCTACCAAACCTCTGGAATACTAAGCATGTTGCCACCTCACTGGGCCTAAATTATCATTCTTTAACTTGGAACAAAACATGTGATATAACCTCTCTCACCATCACCATAAAATTTCAAGAAATGAATTAATGTGCATAAAGTACACTCACTAATAGTTCCCTTCTTTCCCTTAAATTAAGTTTAATGTAAGAGGTGATATGTAAGTTTGGACTTAAACTGACCAAAAGAAAAAAGAAAAGAACATTTTGATCTAGAAAAGTTTGCAAAAGGCTCAGACAAAACTTTATTTTTAATTAATTTACTACTAGACTGAAAAAAAAGACAAATAATACAAGATGAAGGGAGGAAGGGAACATATTGATTCATCTTAATTTATCTGAATCAAATGTACATAAAACATCTTTGGAGAAGATAAAACTCATTCAAAAGAACAGAGAACTAGAGCCCTCTAGAGAAAATAGGGAAACACAGATGATTCCAAGCCTTCTTTTAAAAAAATCCCAGACAAGAATTTATCAAAAGTTATGTAAACAGGGGCTAAAAGGGTGGCTTAGCAGTTACAGGGCTTATTTGGCATGTGCGAGGACATGGGTTCATACCCTAGCACCACATACTCAACAAAATGTCAGAGCAAGGAAAGCCACACGAAAAACTAAAAGTAAAATTGATTCTTTCTCTCTCTCTCACTGTTCCTCTTTCTCTTTAAAAAAAAAAAAAGTTACATAACAAGTAATTCAGCTAACACATGTTAAGTAATTACAACGTACAAAGTTCTATGCACTTTGCTACTATAGACTGAATAATGGTTGCCAAACAATGTTCATGTCCAAATCTCTAGAACCTATCAAGTGGGATATGAGGTGTCTCCCAAAAACTCTGATGTTAATGCAAGAGCTCAAATCATTAGAAAATGAAAGCTATAACCTAATCAGTTAATTAATCCATTTTATGGATTTGAATAAACTAACTAGGTAGAAATTGTGGGCATGTGGTGTGTGGAGGAGATATAACACTGAGACGTGCCCTGGAAGTGTTCATTTTCCCTGTGATCCTTTCCTCTCTGCTCCCCACCTGCCATGAGGTGAACGGTTTTCTTCCACCTCCCCCTTCTGCCATGATATTCTGTCTCACCTTGGGCTTAGAGCAATGAATTCATCTGACCACAAACAAATCTCTGAAATTGAGTTCAAAATGAACTTTTCCACCTATAAGTTATTCTTGCCAGGTATTCTGGTCCCAGCAACAAAAAGCTGACTAATACAGTAATCATGACAATCCTTATAAGAAGGACACAGTAGGAGTTAGAATCAGAAAAAGCACTGTAATGATGGAAGCAGAGACTGAAGCCCAAGAAATTCAGGTAGTCATTAAAAGCTGGATAAATCAAGGAAATGGATACTCCCCCTTAGAGCATCCAGAAGGAAACATAGTCTTATGCCTTCAACCCTGTAAAACTAATTTTAGATTTCTGACCTTCAAAATTATAGAAAAATAATTTTGTGTTATTTGAAGAAACCAAGTTTGTGTAATTTTTTTTATTATAGCAATAGGAAATTAATACAGCTGCAGAGCAAAGAAAAAACTGTCATACATTGTTTTACTTAGGACAATTTGTAGGAGGAAAAATTTATTTTGGCTCATGGTTTCAGAGTTTCAGACTCTGGATGGCTGCCTACAGCTCTGAGCCTGAGGTGAGACAGAATATCATGGTAGAGGACATGGTAGAGGAGAGGGAAAAAGCCCAGAAAAGGCAACCAGGAAGCAGAGAGAGAACTCCATTCACCAGGGACAAAACATAAACCCCAAAGGTACATCCCCCAGTAACCTACTTCCTCCAGCCACAACCTACCTGACTACAGCTACTGTCCAGTTAATCCATTAGTGGATTAATATATTGATTATTTTTACATCTCTCATTATCTAACATTTAACCTCTGAGCATTCTTGCATTGTCTCACACAAGAGCTTTTGGGGCACAATTCACATCTCAACCATAATATACAAAGACTCTATACTAGGCACTGTGATAGGAACTTTCTCAAGGCATGACTCTTGCTTACACATAAACTACCGTCTTATTAAAGAGAGAAATTTGCTCAGGTCATTATGTGATAAAAGTCAGACTTGAATCAAAACTATTAGAGAATTAGAAGTTTAGCCCTGAAGGACAAGAACTAATGCTGGAGGGAAAATGTCTACTGTAATTGACCTTGCATGAAAACTCTAATAAAAGGAGTATTGTGGGATCAAGTATTTTAAATTTAGGATATCAACAATATGACATATGGATGACAATGTTTATGACATGATATAAAAGATATTTCCTCATCAGTTGGGAAAACACTTCTAACTTCTACTCCTATTGTAGGCATGAAAATTTCATAAAGCTCAAGCAGTCTTGAAATTCAGTGTGAAAAATCACTAAAAGCTCCATTTAGTAGAAATTTTTTGGTAGATTAATTCTTTTTAACTTTCACATTGCTTCAAACAGCTTTCTAAGTCAAAATGCCTGGAGAGAAATGTCTGCCTATAAGTGTCCTTACATCAAAACTCTAATAAAAGAATTACTATGGGATCAAGTATTTTAAATTTTGGATACCAATGATATGACATGTGGATGGCAATGTTTATGACATGATATAAAAGATATTTATTGGCTAAGTGCCTTACGAATAAATAATAGGCACTATCCAAAGAAGTAAACTGAATATACAACCTAAAAATAGTGAAAATGTGGTAGAGTTTCCAAGACAGTTCACTATTTCTATAATTCTATGTCCTTTTCTGTGGTTAGAAAAAAAAGACAGCGCTAAACTCTAAAATTCTAAATTTAAAGAGAAACTAAGGAGGAAGATTTTTGAGGCACAGGAAGTCAGTAGTAAAGGCTCTCTGTTGCTTCCATCCAGCTGTACTCCAGATAGTTATATTGAAGTCTATGTGAATGACCCAAGCCCTACACAAAGAAGGTCTTCTGTGTAATTTATTTTAATATAAATTACATTGTACTAAAATTTTATGATTTAACTGTGGTTCTCCTGTTAAATCACATTCGTAGAACAGGTGTGCTTCTGTACAGGACAGTCCCACAGGCCTTATGTGCCCCAAACAGTTTGGAAAGTGCTCAAAGTTACCCTGCAAAATTGCCAGGGAGAAGGAGCCCACATTATATAACCCCTCTCTCTGTGACCTAAGCTACTGTGTTCAGCACCATCTTGCAACCAGACTTACTGCTATAGTGTATCCCATCCTGGAGCCTAGTGGTCACAGTATTTCCCAGTTCTTGAGACTCAGCTGTCATTCCACTATGAGTATAACAATGGATGCAGCACCACAACCCCATCTTCTCAGAGGCCAGGCCCAGCAGAAAGGCCAAGAATCCAGCTTCTCACATAGTGCCTCATCCCCCAAGGAACAGGTAGACTCATACAGTAGGGAAGCCAACAAACAGTTAATGGTCTACTCATATGCAAAGCCAGCCCAATAGTCATCCACATGGTAGTCCTAACCCCAGGTGAACCTATCACACAAAACTGGGCATCACACAGGATCCACAGATACCTAAGCTCTCTCAACAGTGATATAAGCACAATTCCTCCCCCTCAGTAAGCCTGCAATATTTGCCAACCTGACATATTTGCATGCATGTGCAATCAGTACAACAGCTAGAGAGTCAAGTCTCCCCTCCAAAGAGCCTAACAAACAGCAACCTCACTGTAAAGCCTGAGTGCATCCAAGTTCAGTGAATCAAAGCTGGCCCAATAGCCATTCAAATGGTGGCCCTACTACCTGGGGAGCCTACCGCACAGCTGGCCAGACTGACAGATCTCCATGCATCAGCCTCAATCCCACAGTACCAATATGTTCCAAATACCCATACAGAAGGTTGCCCTACCTCCTTCCCAAAAACCCATCATTCTCCCCATAGGCCCACAGTATCCACACTTGCCCAGCAAAGGAGTATCCTTAATCCCAGCAAAAATCACTTTATGACGCCACAGTAATAAATATCCCCAACCTGGGCCACTGCTGTAGAATACATACAGCTGAAGAAACTGCACAGAAATTACCACATAACTAAGTTCACCCAGAATTAAAGCTAATGCACCATACTCAACTGACAACCTACCACCCATTCCCAGGAAAGTCACAACTTACAAAAAACAAGAAAAGAAAAGAAAGCCCTCCAAAAAATAGTGAAAGCAATTGTAACACTAGAAGTACACACATCAACATAGGGAAACAAGAAACATGAAGAAGCAAGGAAAGATAACACCCTCAAGAGAATACAATAATTATCCAGTAATAGAAACAAAAGAAAAGGAAATTTATGAAATTCCTGAAAAGGAATTCAAAATAATGACCTTAAGGAAGTTCAGTGAGAAGAATATAAGAGAATACAAACAATTCAGTGATATCAGGAAAACAGTTCTTGATCTAAATAAGGTATTCAGCAAAGAAATAGCTAACACAAAAAAAGAACAAAACAGAAATCTTGCAGATAAGGAATTCAATGACTGAAATTTTAAAATACAATTAAGAGTCACCACAACAGACTAGATCAAGCAAAAGAAAGAATTTCTGAAGTATAAGATGGATCTTTTAAATTAACCCAGTCAGAGAAAAACTAAAATTAAAAAAAAAAAAAAACCAGAAAGCACATAGGACCTGTGGGATATCATTAAATGAACAACTATTCTCATGATAGGCGCACTAAGGGAGAAGAGATGGAGAAAGGCACACAGAAAGCATATTAATAAAATATAAAAACATAATTGCTAAGT
Organism: Aplodontia rufa; assembly: GCA_004027875.1. Classification (NCBI taxonomy): domain Eukaryota; kingdom Metazoa; phylum Chordata; class Mammalia; order Rodentia; family Aplodontiidae; genus Aplodontia; species Aplodontia rufa. The sequence goes on from PVKS010050452.1 coordinate 6,993, forward strand.
CTGAGGAGATATATATGGACATGCAGAAACATGAAGCTACTGTTTTTGAAAATAAATACCAACATATAGAAAAAGTAAAGAGATTACAAGTAAAAGTAACCTAATAATGTAACTCAAGAAACTAGAAAAGCAAGAACAAACCAAACTAAATTATTAGTGGAAGGAAAAAATTATAAAGATCAGAGCAAAAATAAATGTAATAGAGACTAGAAAATATAATTTAAAAGACCAAAAAAGAGGGTAGTTTTTTAATTAGATGAATATAGAGATACTATTGAGGGGCAAACATTATCAAACATTCAAGAACCAATATACATATACTTAGTTATCCAGGGCTAATGCCATATCATGGATGCCCAGCATCGGTTCCCCTGTTGCTGTTTCCCCCAAAAGAACCCCTAAGTTAAATGGACATCTTGTGGAGGACAGAGATCTCCTTCTGGGATGATTTCCCCCATATTCCCACCCTCCAGTCTCCTAGGAGTTCTTCCTATACCCTCCACCCCGTCCCACACCCTATGCCTCCAAGTATCCTAGGGAGTCATCTCCCTGTTGCATTGAGAATAATACAATTTGAAGTTATTGTTAGCTTAGCCATCTAACATACTGCTTCCGCATGTATTCTAGCTTCCACAGATGAGAATCCATTTGGCTCTTGAGTCTCTGAGATTGGGAGACTTCACTTAGCATAATTCTTTCCATCTCCATCCATTTGATATCAAAAGCCATAATATTGTCTTCTCTAATGGCCGAGTAGTATTCCATTGTATATATGTACCAAAGTTTTTCTATGCACCCATCAAGTAAGGGGCATGTGGGTTGGTTCCATAATCTAGCTATAGTAAATTGAGCTGCTATAAACATTGAAGAAGCCACATCACTATAATACACTGATTCTAACTCTTTTGAGAAAATACCCAGAAGTGGGATAGCTGGGTCATAAGGTGGTTCCATCCTTAATTTTTTGAGGATTTTCCACACTGCTTTCCATAGTGGCTGAACCAGTTTGTGGTCCCACCAGCAGTGTAACAGTGTTTCTCCTTTTCCACAGCCCCTCCAGCATCTGTTGTTGCTAGAATTTTTCATTTTTGCAAAACAGAAGAGAGGTGATATCTCATAGAAGTTTTAATTTGCATTTCCCTTATAGCTAATGGTGTAGAGCATTTTCTCATATATTTATGGGCTTTCTGGACTTCCTCTGGTGAGAAGTTTCTTTTAATATTCATAGCCCATTAATTGATTGGATTGTTTGTGATTTTGGTGCTTAGTTTCTTTAGTTCTTTATTTTCTGGCTATTAGCCTTCTGTCCGAGGTGTAGCAGGCAAAGGTTTTCTCCCATTCTGTAGGTTCTCTCTTGATGTTCTTGATTAGATCTTTAGCTGTGCAGAAATTTTCAATTTAATTGCATCCCATTCATTTATTCTTGACTTTACAGCTTGAGCCATGGGAGTTTTGTTAAGGAAGTAGCTGCTGACAGCTATGTTGGCTTATAATTCAGGTCTTTGACCCATTTAGATTTAATTTTTGTGCAGGGTGAAAGATAAGGATCCAGCATCAGTTGTCTACACATGGCTGTCCAATTTGCCCAGCACCATTTGTTGAACAGGCTATCTTTCTTTCACACTATGCTTTTGCCCCCTTTATCAAATATCAAATAGTTAAAGATCTGGAGGTTTGTCTCAGGATCTTCTATTCTGTTCCACTGATCTTCGGTTCTGTTTTGATACCAATACCAAGCTGTTTTTGCTACTACGGCTCTGTAGTATAATTTCAGGTGAGGGAAATACCTACTACTTCTTTCTTTCTATAGAGTAATGTTTTGACTAGTCTGAGTCTCCTGTTATTCCATAAGAAACTGAGAAATGCTTTTTCTATGTCTGTGAAGAATGCCATAGGTATATTGATGGAGATTGCATTGAATCTCAATAAGGCTTTGGGTAGAATGGCCATTTTGATTATATTGATACTGCCTAACCATGAGCATGGAATGTTTTTCCATCTACTCAGGTCTTCAGTAATTTTTTTTTTTAGTGTTTGATAGTTTTCTTTGTAGAGGTCCTTAACTTCCTTTGTAAGGTTAATGCCCAAGTATTTCATTTTTTTTTTTTTTTGGAGGAGATTATGAATGGGAGGATTTCCTGATTTCTTCTTCTGCAGATTTGTTCCTGGAGTAAGGAATGCTAGTGACTTACTGGAGTTGATCTTGTAGCCAGTTACTTTGCTGAAAACTCCTATAAGCTCTAGGAGTTTTCTGGTCAATGTTATTGGATCTTCTAGGTATAGAATCATGTCATCAGTGAATGGAGATAACTTAACTTCCTCTTTTCCTGTACGAATACTTTTGATTTCCTTGTCTTGCCTGATAGCTCTGGCAAGGGTTTCAAGGACTATATTGAACAAGAGTGGGGAAAGTGGACAGCCTCATCTAGTACCTGAATTCAGTGGAAATGCTTTCAGTTTTTCTCCATTGAGGATAATGTTGGCTATGGGTCTGTCGTAAATGGATCTGACATAGTTAAAGTGTCTTCCTTTGATCTCTATCTTTTCCAAATTTTAAGCATAAAGTGGTGTTGAATTTTATCAAATGCCTTCTCTGCATCAATTGAGATGATTACATGATTTTTGTTTTTAATTGTTTACGTGGTGAATACATTTATTGATTTGCGTATGTTGAACCAGCCTTGTTTTCCTGGAATGAAGCCCACTTGATCATAATGTATTAGCTTTATAATGTGCTTTTGTATCCGATTAGCTAAAATTTTATTAAGGATGTTTGCATCAATGTTCATCAGGGAAATTGGTCTGTAGATTTCTTTCCTTGGCATGTCTTTGTTGGGCTTTGGAATCAGTGTAATATTTGCTTCACAAAAAGTGTTTGGGAGTGATCCCACTCTATCAATTTCCTGGAAGAGCTTGTAGAGAATCGGTGTTAGTTCTTCTCTGAAGGCTTGGTAGAATTCTGCTGTACAGCCATCCGGACCAGGGCTTTTCTTTTTGGGGAGAGCTTTGATTGCTGCTTCAATTTCATTTTCTGTGATAGGTTGCTTTAAGTTTTCAATGTCCTCCTGTGTTAAAGATGGGATGTCGTGTGTGTCAAAGAACCTGTCTGTGTCCTCCAGGTTATCAAATTGGGCAGAGTAGAAATTTTCAAAATAGGTTCTGATAATCTTCTAGATCTTGGATGAGTCTGTGGTGATATCCCCATTTTCATTTCTGATTTTGTTGCTTTGTCTCTTGCAAGCAACATATTGTTGGATTTTTTTTTTTTTTGATCCAGTGGGTCAGTCTATGTCTTTTAATTGGGGCATTGAGACAATTTACATTCAAAGTTAGAATCGTTGTGGGAGGCCAAGTCCCAGACTTTGTAACAATTACAGAGTTTTGAGTCATCTTGAAAGTCAATTTGTGTGTAATATGATTATTGACTTGCCCTTGTTTAAGGATTTAGGATATCATTGGCATTTTCTTCTGAATGGAGAACATCCTTGAGAATATTCTGTAGTGCAGCATTTGTGTTCATGTATCTTGCTAGTTTGAGTTTATCGTTGAAGCATTTCGTTTCCCCATCACATTTGAAGCTGAGTTTTGCAGGATATATTATCTTTGTGTGGAAGTTGTTATCTTTTAACACTTGAACGATATTGTTCCAAGCTCTTCTGGCCTTCATTGTTTGCTCTGAAAAATTCATAGTGATCTGAATTGGTTTGCCTCTGAATGTGATTTGGGGCTTTTCTCTAGCAGCTTTTAGAATTCTCTCTTTAATTTCTCTGTTATTCATTTTGTATATGATATGTCTTGGTGAGTTTCTCAGTTGATTAGGCCTACTTGTTGTTCTATAAGCATCTTGGATGTGATATTATGGATCAATTGTAAAATGAGGGAAGTTCTTACTTATGATTTTGCTTAAAAGGTTCTTGATCCCTCTTGTTTGCTGTTCGGAGTTCTCTTCCAGGCCAATGATTCTCAGATTTTTATGCCTCATCTCATCAAATATTACTTGGAAGTTCTAATTATATAATGTAAGCTGTTTATCCTGTTTATCTTCTTTGAATTCTACATTGTGTAGCCGATCTTTATTTTCTGGTACTCGTTCTTCAAGAGCTGAAGTTCTATTTTCAGTGGAGTCTACTCTGGTGTTGGTATCTTCCAGTGAAGATTTGAATTGGTTAACTGTGTTTTTCAATCCTGATTGCTCTGCTATATCTCTTTTCAGAATGTCTATTTCTTTGTATAGCTGATCTTTCATCTCATGGAATTGTTCCCTTATTTCCCTGTAGAAGTTGTCTCTCATCCCTTGAAATTGTTCTCTGATCTCTTTCCTTATTTCCTCTCTCAACTCTTTGATTGCGTTACTAATCATAATGCTGATACAATGTCTTTGGTTTTCATCTAGGGCCCTGGCTATGGAGTCCTTGGGTACGAGCTCTGGGGTTGAGGAGGAGAGTTATTTCCCCTTTTCCTCATTATCCAAGTCAGAGAACGTGTCTTGTACTTCAACCTTGTTATTCTTGGTAAAGTAATTGGAGATTCTTATGGCTTTGCTTTGTTGTGAT
>PVKS010050453.1:0-11545 GCA_004027875.1 Aplodontia rufa
TGGCCATTGAGAAAGGAAGTCTATTATCATGTGTTAAATCCAGATAAAGTGTAATGTTATACAATTTAATACATTTTTAGAGATGTTTTTGGAAGGGGAGGGGGAGGGATAAGGGGGGTAATTGATTTTTAAAGGTATATTTTAAAATTCAGAATATAAGATAAACAGGTATGACACAAACATGCCTAAACATAATATATAATAAACAATGCTACCAAAGTATTTTGATTTTCCTTTGACAATTAATAAAATGAGTCATTTTATATGTTCTTATTTGAATAATAAATAAAAATTTCTTTCTTCCTGGCAATTTTTTTTCTCATATTTTAAGATTCTCCTGAAATGTTCCCTCCTCTGTGAAAGTTCTTCCCTCTCACTTAACACCTCAGTTACTTACTTTGGTTTTACAACACAATGAGCATGCTGCCTTAGTAATTATAATGTTCTACAATGGTGGTTTCCAATACATTCAGTATGTTCCTTGAGGTCAAGGGTAGGACCACCTATGCATATATATTTCTAATTTACAGTATCTAACACAGAGTATGGGAATAGTACGTCTTCAATTTTCTTTCCTTCTTATTTTGTTTTTGGTGATGTGCTGGGGATCAAACCTGGGTCTCACACATCCTAGACAAGTACTCTGCCACTGAGCTACACCTCCAGCCCCAATATGCATTTAAAAAAAATCAATTTACTTTTTTATCTGGCTTTTGTTTCTCTGACACTTAGTTGTGTATGTGGTGCTTGGGTTTGAACTGGGTCTTTGAGTATGCCAGGCAATCAGTCTAACAGCTGAGCCACCACTCCAGCCCCCTAATATGCATTTCTTGAACGAAGAAAGACATGTTAATTTTATCTATTAGATACTCTTGAGACTTTTTTGAAGGACATTTCTAAAATTTAATGTTTAATCAGTCCAGTAAATGAAAGGGAAAAGACATGCAGAATATAAAGCAGAAATAAAAATCTGAAATAATAATAGCAAACATTTAACATAACTTACTATGCTTCAGTCACCATATTTCCATTAAAGATGAGGAATCTGAAGCACAGGGATATTAGGTAACTTGATCAAGCTCTCACAGCCATTAAGTGGCAGAATCAGAATTCTAATCAGGTCGTGAGGTCCCAGAAGCCCATACTCTTAAAAGGGTGTGTGATGTGTTCTAGATTTTAGAGACATGTTGTTAAATAAGGAGCATTCTGGAGCCAGAAAGGCCTGGTTTGTATCCTACTCACTGTACCTGCCTGATTACAGAGAAGTAAAAATAGAAATATAACTTTGATGTCAGGCTTAGTGAAAGTGGTACAGTTTAGCATAATACCTATAATATACACAAGTATATATTTAGTAGTATGTTTCTACTACTAACAACAATTAGGTCACTAAACTTAAATTTTAAGGACTGCAAACTGAGGATACTTAACTACTTTTTAGCTTCAGCAGGTTTCACCTCACTTTTAGCATTTTTCTTTCACTTTCATTATAATAAATATGCTTTGCAATGGCATTACAAATTTTCTGTTGCCAGAAAAAGATGTGTAATGCTATTTATCTTCACCATACTATATACTTTTCAAGGTGATAAACCTAGGAGAAATGAGGTACACAACATAATTAACAATTCTTAATTTATTTCTACATATGAAATTAGAGAATTATACTCTTTATGTTTATTGGATTAATGCGAATGGATGCTTTTACCATTCTCATAACTAAGTGCTGCACTGCTTTAATACACTGTATCTAAACTAACAAAGCACTTTAAAATTACCTTTTAAAGGATAAACTCAGTTACATTATAGATCCATACTGAAAATGACCTGTACGCAAGAACAAATAGAATCTTAAAACAATTTCATTATGTTTCTATAAAAGCAACCTTTATAATTGATTTCTGATGATCAATCAATATCTGAGGCAGTCTGATATTATCTAGAGAATTACAGAATGTCTTATGTTTAATGGATTTATTTATAAATCAAATTCAGTTTATTTCTTTATTTTCACTTTAACAGCCAGAATTCAGTAAAAATAGAGGATACTTAATATTACTCATAAGCACAGGGATTACATGTATATACATTAAAATATGCCCAAAGTAAATCTGGCTATCAGTGGCATGTGCCCAGTGATATAGGTCTAGTTTTCTACATAGAACACCTGTGTGAAGTACAGACCTTTATTTCATTGATTCCACTTTCTGATTATTATATTTCCTTAAATTGACCCTGCTAATTAAGTTCGCTATGTTCTGATGCTTTGATTTGTACAGAACATTATATATTTTACGAATGTTACAACTAATTTCATTTCTTCAATACATATTAACGAGCAAGGTATTAAGGTACTGAAGGTTACAGCAGAGATGAAGACAATGTATACAATCTTCGCTTTCCTTTGATTTTAGAGTCCAACAGAGATAAATAAGCAAAAAGTACAAAATAATAAAAGAGCCGTAATAAGGCACAAAAAATAAATGCCAGACCTAGATTGCAGAGTCAATGAAGTATCTCTAGTAGAAGATATAACTGATCTGACACCTGAAACACAAATTACTGGAAGTGGGGATATTCCTACCAGAATAAAAGAGAGCATGAGAAGAGAGCATACTGGGTAGCAATAATCTAAACTAGAGATAATGGTGGCCAGAATTACGGTAATCAGTAGAAAATTATAACAAATATGCGGATTTAACAGCTATATAGGAGGCAGGATACACAAAATTCAGTGATTCTTTCAAAGAAAAATGTGTGAGATAAAAGGAGTTAGATATCAAAGGGTTGTTAGGATGCTTAGGCTTGGACAACTAAAAGATGGGTAGGGCTATTCACAGAGATGGGAAGAATTTGAGGGAAGCTGGCTTAGCGGATGGGACAGAGGGTGGGAATTTTGAGTTCAAATAAATACATATTGATTTGTAAGCATCTGTAGATAACCAAGTAGAAAAGACTAATAGGTCATTTACTATATAAACTCAATATTCAAGTTAGAGATCAGGGATACCTGAAGGTCCTTAAAGAAGGAGGAACCGTCAAGAATTCATGCTACAGGAAAAGAACATTCTCCTCTTCCAAGGAGAATATGTTAAGAAGATCCAGAATAAATCCCAAATGGAACGAAGGGAATGCCTTGAGAGGAAGGGTGAAAACTACAAAAGTCCTATCATGGACCTAAAGAGAAAGAAATTTTCAAGAAGTAGAGTGATCAGGGAGTCCACAGCTCCCAGGAAGTCAACTGTGTCAAGGACTAATGTGATTTTATTTTGGATTCAATGACAAGGGGAAATATTATTGACAATAGCAAAAAGTATCTTTGGTGGACTGGTCGGGAGAAGCCAAGCCCAGTTGATTAGAGGGGTGAGTATAAAGTAAGGAAGTCAAGTGACCAGGAGTTAGTAAACTATATTTTGGGGGCCAAATCTTAGATGCTGTCAGTTTTGTAAATAAAGGTTTACTGGAACACACCCATACTCATTCATTTGTGTATTGTCTTTGGCTATTTTTGTGTTATAATAGCACAGCTGCTAAACTATTTACTAGATGGTCCGTTACAAAAGAAAATTTGCAAACCACTATAGTAGTCTTTTTACCAAATGGGACCTAACAAGCATTTATATTCATCATTATATTCACCACTGCCAGTTTAAAGGACTTGTTGTTTATATGTAAGTGAAAACAAGTAAAATCAGCTGTACTGAATGATGTCAGGTGCCGATCTCAAGGTTGAAAAAGCAGGTCTTCTTCACTATAATCTAATACACTCCTGTTTTATAGGAAAGGTTGATGGCAGTTGCACAGGCTGCCAGATCATATCTTTAGTATAAACAGAATGCATCACTTAGTAGCTCAAACTTAAATAAATTTCACAAACATTGGTAATGACTTATATCATGTAAACTTCCTTGAGAGAAAATGAATGCAATTTTAAGACTGATACTTCAAAATTTAACTTAAGTTGTGCCCTAAATTTTATATCTTTTCTATAGTTTATTAGTAATAACTGTTATTTTGAACCATGACTAGTTAGTTCCAGGCATTTTATTTCCTGTATTCATATGAAGAAATAAAAACTTTATTTGAATGTCAATTTAAAAACTTGAAATAGTAAGAAGCCAAAGGTTTAGATCAGAAACATAACTGGACTATTCTACTTTGGTTTATTATTGTAGCCTTTGCCTGGAATGACTCATAGCATAACAAAGCTTTACAATTTGGTTTAATGTTTTGTATCTGTTAATGATTAGAGAGGCTAAGAGCCTCTTTAGTCATTAATATTAATGAGCTTTGTGACCTAGGCCAAATTAAAAAAAAACAAACCTTGAAATATCCTGTTAAGTTCTCAATAATAATTTTGAACCTGAGATTGCTTTACAGAATTCTGTTAAGAGTGCTGGAAAATAAATAAAGGTTTCAAAGGCATTTCTTATCCTAGATGGAGGGGAAAAGCCTGACAGAATGGTGAGAGCATTTAACCAACGTATCACTTTTTGATTACAGGTCACATATGACTGCTTCACAATCACAAACTAATGAAGCAGGGAATTAAGAAAGATTATTCCATAGATGGCTGGAATAGATTATAGAAACAGGTTAAACCTTTTTAACCCCAAATTGACTGCAAGTGATTTTTACTTTCATGTCATATCTGGGTTAACAAAAATAAAATTAAGAATTTGATAGGATTTACCCAAATAGTTGTGAAAAATTACTCTTTTATGTTATGTAGTTGGGAAAAAGTCAATGATTTTATTAAAATATAATTCTTGTATAGGTATCTAAGAGTACCTTTACTTCTAACAATACTTTAAGAAAACCATGAAAAGTCCTTACCTTTGGGTAGAGTGAAAAAACTCAGCATATAGATTATTATACTCCAGGCAGAAGGTATGGAGAGGTTGGTCTCCCTTCCCAAATAACACTGCTTCACGTTAAAACTGCAACTTCTAGTTATTTTTAGATGTAATGTCTCCTGAACAGAGACCACCAATAATATAACTTATGTTACTGCTTTGAAAGTAGTAAAAAATGTTTGTAACAGAATGTGTTTATGGTATTCATTTTACTGGTGACTGAACCCAGAGATTAAGCCATAGTATTAATATCAGAAATAGCCAGCTATTCTGAATACAGGCAGTATATGAGATTTTTAGAACATGAACTTATTCACAGTAAGCTATGTGGCCATACATCATTTACATAGTATGGACTTGCTTTAAAAACCAGTTTAAAAAACTAGCCACATTTTGCATTTGGCTGATACCTACTTTTCAAGGAGCTTAAGACATTTTACAAAATCTGACAGAAATAACATCTCCCTCTACCAAGCTCCTAACAAGGAAAAATACACATTGAGAAAGTTAAGTAAGAAATTAGCAATGTGGTGCAATGCTCAGACCTAACCATCCTTAAAGGAGATAACAATGCTGCGTCCATTATGTAAACAGGTGAGCCTCAATACTGCAGGCTTCCATTTTCAAATTAAGCACTGAGTTGTCCTTTACATGGACTGTAGTTAATGGTCTCTCATCTTCTGATAAATGAGAATGAGAGTAGAAGATAAAATCTTTGCATGCTCACTGCAGTGGTAAAGGTCACTGTAATGTAGGTACTGTGAAATGAATTGACAAATTGTTCACCTAGATTTTAGTGAAGAGAGATCTCAACTAGCTGAATTTTCACTAAGCAGTAATTTTTATATTACTAAAGAGAATAAACTAGAATACTGAGTAGTACTGCAGTTTCATACATCCATTTGAAATTGGACCTGAATTATAGTGGGCTATATATGCAAAATAAAATGCTCTTTCATCCTCCAGCCATATGTCCTTAAGTTTACCCACTAGAATTCATATAAAGAGAATGCACAACTGGAAAAGTGGGGTCAGGTGAATCCTATACACCAAGAGAGCAGCTGGGAGTTGGAACGGTTTGACCTAATTTAGGGGCTACTTCCCCCTGCTCCACCTTGGGACCAGGGATTGAACCCAGGGGTGTACTACTACTGAGATATATCCACAGCCCTTTTTCATTTTTTATCTGGAGACAGGGTCTCACGAAGTTGCCCACTGACCTTGAACTTACAGTCCTCCTGCCTCAGCCTCCCAAGTCACTTGGATTACAAGTATGTGCCACAACTCCTGACTCAAAGCTTTGTCATTTTAAACACCAGGTATGTATAGGTTCACACTATGGATAAACTCCAGCTTTAACTCTTCAATTTCCCAGGAAGCATAGTTTGATCCAATTCAAATACATGCTAGTATTTAATACATGTTAAAAAAGGAAAGTCCTCCAAGAGCAAAATATGAACTACTCATGTTCTAAAACGTACATGTATATAAGCAAAAGCTTGCCTATACACTCTTGCAGAGCTCCTAAAAAATCATAAAAATTTTAAGTCATGACAACTAATATCAAACAAATATCAACCTTTAAGTTAAAATATTTTTAGTCATGACAAATACCAAATCCATATTAAACAACTTCAAGTTTTTTCTTTTTTAGATTAGTTGTTTCTATTACAATGCTTAAAGACAATTTTTAAAACACTATTTTCAAGTTTTATACTCTTTTTGAAAAAGGAAATAATGCCTAATGATATTTATTTATATCAACCAACTTTACATGCAAGATTGTAAAGATATGACCTAGAAATATTGCCAGATATTGTGCAAATGGGCCTATCTTGTACCTTAAATCATTCTGGAAATAATTAATAATTAACATGAAAATTCATTTTCATTTTATTGGTACAAAATATAAAGAACAAAACACATCATTTCAGAGCAAAAATGCTGGAAATATGTAGACTTGACAACTAATACTTAATAATCCACTTTATGAGTAGATTTATACATTTACAATAACTAACATACTTGAAAACCTGGGCCTTAAAAGACAGGGAAGAAGATAAGGATGTTCACATTCATCAGTCTTACTTAATATCGTACTAGAAGTCTTAACAAGAGCAATTGTGCAAGAGAAAGAAATCAAGGGTATCCAAATTGGAAAGGAAAAAGTTAAATTATCCATGTTTATAGATGACAAATGTCTAAAAATTTAAAACCCTAAATACTCCATCAAAAACATTGTTGGAATTTATAAACAAATTCAGTAAAGTTTTAGGATACAAAAATCAGAATACAAGAAACAGTAGCACTTTTATACCTCAATGATGAACTTGTTGAAAAAGAAATTAAGACAGCAATACCGTTCATAGTAGCTACAAAAATATTTAGGAATAAACTTAAAGAAGAAATGAAAGATTTGTAAAATGGAAATTATAAATCACAGATGATGGAAATTATAGAAGATGTATGTACACACAAAAAATATGGAGATGTCCCATGTGCAAGGATTGAAAGAACTAATTCTATTAAAATGAGCATAATAACCAAATTAATTTATAGATTCAGGGAAACTGCCATCAAAAATACCAATAACTTTCTTCACAGAAATAGTAAAAAAAAAAAAAAAGACTAAAATTTATATAAAACTACCGAAGATCCAGAATAGCCAAAGTGGTCTTGATGGGAGCCAGGAAATGCTGGAAGCATCACAATATCTGACTTCAAAACATACTACAAAGGCACAGTAACTAAAACAGCAAGGAGCAGACAAGAAAACAATCACTCAGACCAATAGAAGAGAATAGAGAATCTAGAAATTAATTTGTATTCATACACCCAACTGATTTTTCACAAGTAAACGAAGAATAAACACTGGGGAAAAGATAGTCTCTTTCAGTAATGGTGCTGGCAACATGTAATGTGCATATGCAGAAGAATGAAACTGGAGCTCTTCTTACCTTACAGAAAAAATCAGTTCAAGTGGATAAAGACCTGAATGTTAAACCTAAAATTATGAAATTGCTTCAAGAAAATAGGGGAGAGGCTATAAAAAATTGGTGCAGGCAATGCATTTTTCAGATAGAATCACAAAGGCACAGGCAACAAAAGTAAAAATAGATAAATGGGATTATATTAAACTAAGAAGCTTCTGTACAACAAAAGAAATAATCATCAAAATTAAGAGACAATCTACAGAATGGGAGAAAATATTTGCAAACTATTTATCTAACAAGAGATTGATATCCAGAATATATAAGGGACTCAAAAAGCCGAATACCAAAAAAAAAAAAACAAAAACAAAAAAAACCAAGCAATTTAGTTAATAATGGGCCTAAGCAGATGCTTCTCAAAAGAAGACATACAAATAACCACCAAATACATGAAAAAGTTCAATCTCACTGATCATCAAAGAAATGTAAATCAAAACCACAATGAGATACTATCTCACCCCAGTTAGAATGGTTATCATTAAAAAGATTAAAACAAACAAGCAGACACAGACCAAAACAAACAAAAAGCAAATGCTAGCCAAGATGTAGACAAGAAGGAACACTTATATACTTCCCAGGGATGTCAATTAGTATAGCTATGATGGAACACAGTATGGTGATTCCTCAAAAACTAAAAATAAAACTACCAGATGATCCAGCAATTCCACCACTGGGTATATAGCCAAAAGAAATGAAATCATACCAAACAGATACCAGCACTCCCATATTTACTGCAACACTATTCACAATAGCAAAAATATGATACCATCTCACATATCCTTCAGTGGATGAACAGATAAAGAAAATATGGTTTATTTAAACAATCAAATATTATTATTCAACTGTAAAAAGAATGAAATCCCCTTTATTTGTAGCAACATGGATGGAACTCAAGGCCATTATGGAAAGTAAAATACACCAGGCACAGAAAGACAAATGCCTCACATTCTCACTCATTTGTTGATATTAATAAGTCAATCTTACAGAAGAACAGAATGAAAAAGTGGTCACTAGAGACTGGGAAAAGCAGAGAGGAAAGAGGTTAAAAGAACTTCAATAAGGAGCACCAAAATATAGAATGAAAAATTACTTCTAATTCTTTAGCACAGTAAGGTAGCTATTCATTAAAATAGTCTGATGTAGTTCAAAATGACTAGAAGAGCATGAATTTCTCAACATGTAAAAATGATTAATGATTAAATAGATGAAAATGCTTATTATCCTGATTTATTTTACAGTGCATATTTGTACTGAAATACCTTAATGTACTCCATAAAGATTTATAAATATAATGTTTCAATTTAAAAAAAAACTGTCCCTAAATTCAATCCTGAACTTTGAAAAAATCCTATTTTAACTGTTAATGATGAAATCCAGGCAGTGTAATGTCTTCTTATAGTATTGGGAATTAAGAAATTAAAGAATTATGAATAAAATAAAAACATATAGGTATACCACTTCTAAATCCTCTTAAGCCTAACTTTGAACCTTTTAATGATTGTTCCCTTTAAATTTAAATTTTCACAGGGCAACAGATATATATGTTTTAATATGTATTAAAAATTCCACTCTTTTGAAAACTATATTAACTGATACTTGGGCAGATTGGAGGATTGTAGAAAATTCAATGAGTAACTCTGGAACCCCCCCACCACCAAAAGCCTAAAAATCTAGACTCAAACAGTAAAAACTGAGAGGAAACACTGATTAGAAGAGTAACATAGCATCTAGAGACTGAAAGTATGGGCTATTAAGTCTGATCACTTGTGCTTAAATCATGCACTTGATTGTGTAGTCTCACACAACTAATTAACCTCTTTATAGTTTACTTTCCTATCTATAAAGCAAGACAAATAATAGTAATTTATCTCAAAGATTGTGTCAAGATCACATTACATGAAAAGTGCTTAAAATAATGTATTCACAAAGCAAGTGCTCAAAAAATATTAGATAATATTACTGTAAAACTAAAGGAAGAAGATTTCTGAAGCTAAAACATCAAGAATGGCTTGCCAGTAGCACTAGAGGTTAAAGAAAGACTCGTAAGATATAAAACAGGGATAGGAGCACTGAATCCACTTAAATAATAACTATTTAAATTGATAAGTAACACATCTACAACACTCATGCCTTACCACACTATAAAAAATAAGAAGGATTATACCACTCACAACAAGAAAATCCTCGAATATCTGCAGAACTACTTAGTGCTAGGAAAGATTAGGGAATAGTAATTGTTGCATTAAGATTTTCAGATTTTAGTGTCTTCTTTGGTATATCTCTGATTTCTGATTGCATCCAACTTTTCTGTTTAATAAACAGTTCTGAACATAATCAACTTCTTTTTTAATCAAGACTAGTCATAATGGCAAATGAGGTAGTATGGAGAAACGTAATTCATGGTAGTTTTCATTTTAAACTATGTTTTTAATCAGTTTTGGATGCAGGTGCATTTTTAAAATAAAAGTAATACATTTCCACAGGCTAATGATGTCTCTGAAGTAGAACTGACATTGATAGAAAAAGGTAAAAGAAAAATGAAATCAAATTCTGTAAGTCTCCTATTTGATCTTTGATAAAGGGGGCAAAAGTATAGTGTGGAAGAAAGATAGCCCGTTCAACAAACGGTGTTGGACAAACTGGACAGCCATTTGTAGACAACTGAAGCTGGATCCTTATTTTTGCCCTGCACAAAAATTAAATCAAAATGGATCAAAGACCTGGATATTAAGCCTACAATTTTAAATTTACTAGAAAAAGAAGTCGGGTCAACACTACAGCTTAAAGGAGTCGGCAGCTTCTTCCTTAACAAAACTCCTATGGCACATGCTGTAAAATCAAAATTAAATGAATGGGATGCAATTAAACTAAAAAGTTTCTGCACAGCTAAAGATCTAGTCAAGCGCATCAAGAGAGAACCTACAGAATGGGAGAAAATTTTTGCCTGCTACACCTCGGACAGAGGGCTGATATCCAGAATATACAGGGAACTAAAGAAACGAAAGTCCAAACTTGCAAATAATCCAATCGATAAATGGGCTAAAGAACTCAAAAGGAACTTCTCTCCAGTGGAAGTCCAGAAAGCCCACAAATATATGAGAAAATACTCTACATCATTAGTTATAAGGGAAATACAAATCAAAACTTCCATGAGATACCCGCCTCACTCCTGTTAGAGTGGCAAAAATGAAGAATACAAACAACAGATGCTGGAGGGGCTGTGGGAAAAGAGGAACACTATTACACTGCTGGTGGGACTGCAAACTGGTTCAGCCACTATGGAAAGCTGTATGGAGAATCCTCAAAAAAAATTAAGGATGGAACCACCTTATGACCCAGCTATCCCACTCCTGGGAATTTTCCCAAAAGACTTAGAATCAGCATATTATAGCGATGTCGCCTCATCAATGTTTATAGCAGCTCAATTTACTATAGCTAGACTATGGAACCAACCCAGATGCCCCTCACATGACGAGTGGATACAAAAGCTTTGGTACATATATACTATGGAATACTACTCGGCCATTAGAGAGGACGATATTACGGCTTTGAAATCAAATGGATGGAGATAGATAGAATTATGCTTAGTGAAGTCTCCCAAGCTCAGAGACTCAAGGGCCGAATGGTTTCTCTCATCTGTTGATGCTAGAATTTATGGGGAAGCAGTAGGGCAGACAGCTGACCTAACAATACTTCAAA
>PVKS010050454.1:0-11547 GCA_004027875.1 Aplodontia rufa
AAATTAAACTTTTAAACATAATTCCAATGAACACAAAGTAGATTTGCATGGAACAAAACTTCAAAAGCAGTGACATAAAAAGTTAAATTGAGCTTACTGTTCTATAAATCTGACAATCAAAGACTCAGAAGAATTAAAAACAAGAAAAGAAAGACATTAGTGTCCTTTAAAGCTTAATCCCTGCCTGGCCTGCGGCCTTGTGCTGCACTGTGGTCCAGCTCGCCTTCGCAAGAGCTCTCCTTTGCAGACAAGTGCACTCTTCCTTGCGTGCCTGATTGTATTCATGTAGTCACTGTGGCCCGTATTGCTTTCTTCCAGCAGTGTAGATGTCAAATGCCATTTTCTCTTTGAAAGCCTCTCTGTACGGCAGTTCGATTATCTCTCTACAGCAGTTTCATGCTGATCCACACACTTCTTTCTTGTAGTTCTTAGCAATATTGTAGTTTGAATATTTTTATATTAACATCTTCCACTGGTGTAGTATCCTCAAGGGTGAGGACTGCATCTGATTTGACTTCAGAGATGTCAATTCAGCCCACTGCCGTTCGCATGCTATGCACATGCTTACATTGTTTCTGTTGCTGCTGTTCACCCAGGAAGAATAGTGGGTATAGCATCACTAAAGTAACTTGTCAGATACTGCTTCCCTTTGAGCTTTCAAAAGTTTACTGTGCTGTCACATTAGGAACATAAACAGTCTCAGTGTAAGAACCACACAAGGAAGAATCAGAATCAATTTATGCAAAACTGCCAACCACCAGGACATGGTCAAAGAGACAAAAGTGAAAAGACTTCTGAGCTCCCAGGTAATTTAACCAACTTTATTCATAACCCATCATGCAATTTATTAATGGCATAACTCCCTCATAGCCTCTATTACTATTTTGGATAAAACTCTATCATACTTGTTTTTACAATTCAAGAATAGGAAAGTAATTAGCAAATGAAGAGTAACTGGCAGAACTAGCTCTATTTCTAATAGCTAGTATCAAAATAGATAAAAGAATGGAAAATCATGGAAAAAAACTCAAAAATCTATAAAGCATAATGTGACTTTTTAGTCTAAAAGCTAGTAAGTAGTCCAAAATCCTTGACTGCTCTCTGAAGTAACAACCTGAGTACTAGAGTATAGTATAAAACATTTTAAAAATATTTCCAGCAGAACTAGAGAATAGAACTCTGGTAATATAAGCTTCTATTCCTGAAAATTTTAACCCATTCAAAAGTTTATCCACTACATAAATTTTCATGGTTACTATTATAATAATAATTGGGTCTATTCTGGAAAAAATGAAGTTTGGGTTAAAATATTACAGGAAGATAATTATTCCTAGCAACATTAGCTAGCTTTTATCTTCATAAGACAAAAAAAATTATTTGGAAATCAAGAAGCCATCCAAAGGAAAACAGCAGAGCATAACTAATGTTTTCTGGGAAAAGCACCTTATTTGAAAAGTATTCATATGAATCTCTGGATATTTCATGCCGTTGGAGGGCACCATTTCAAGATAATGAGCTATGAAATGGCAAACATTAATCTCCACCTAGTCTTTCAGATAGAAAATTATTTCCCTTAGGCATATGATACCGCCAAAAAGCTACTGACTAATCCTGAAGGATGTAATAGTCTAGATTTACTTTTTTGAAAAAAAAAAATCTCATAACTTAGTGATTTCAATATAAAAATATGGCACAGAGCCACAAGACAGAGGACTGATCAGTTATTTTTAAGTGCATAATTTTCACATTTGCATTTTAAGCTCATAGAAGCACACAAAATCAGCAAAGCAATAACAAAATTTGACATCATTATTGCAAGTTCTCTGTTATTAAATGTTCCCACAAGGCTAAAGTAGTTTAATTAAGTTTTTGTTCTTATATATTTCTATTCATTTCTTTTGACTGCATTGTTGAAAATTCTTTTCTCAGAAAGCAGGAATCACTTCTTATTTACCGTCATTATTTAGGTTTTTTTTCTATTCATTTGACAAAATTCGTAACCACAAAGCTTATAATTTGATGTCATTAAATAGATATCGGGGTAGCTAGTTGTTCCTAGAGTTAACTACGTGGGCACATTGTATAAAAAAAAATAATCCTTTTCATGTTTATTTGACACTTTCATGTCCGTGGAGATAGATGTACTAAATTAAACACTCATTCATCCATTTTCTCACACTGACCTCTGTTATGGTTTTGACATGAGGTGTTTCTTCAAAGCTTCTGTTAATGCAGGAATAGTCACAGGTAAAATGATTGGATTGTGAAAGCTGTAACTTAATTAGGTCATTCCAGTCTGAATGGACTAGGTGTCATTTCTAGGCAGGTGGGGCATGACTGGAGGAGGTGGGTCACTGGAGGCATGTTCCGAAAGGGTGCATTTTCCCTGTGACCCCTTCTCTTCTTCCTCTGCTTCCTGACCCCACCATGAGCTCAGTACCTTTCCTCCCATGGGGCCCTCTCCCATGATGTGCTTCCTCACTTTGGGCCCAGAGCCATGGAATCTCTATGAAATGAGACTCTGAAACCATGAGCCTAAAATTAACTTTTCTTTCTCTGAGTTGTTCTTGTTGAATATTTTGGTCATTGTGACATGAAGGATGACTTAAGCAGTGAGAGTGCATTATATACACAAGAGTGTTTCTGCTGAGTTGTAGACACTTCCACCAGTGCTGTTGTATTAGAACCTGGAATGTCGAGCAATCTACCCTCCTGCCAGAAGGGTAAGAGGGTGTTTCCTCACAGTTTTGCCAAATCTTTGTATTTGTTTTAGGTAGCTTTTTCACTGCTGTGACCATAAAGACCCAATGAGAACAATTTTAGAGGAGGAAAACTCTATCTGAGGGCTCATGGTTTCAGAGATCTCAGCCCAAAGGTGGCCAACTCCATTCCTTGGAGCTTTAGGTGAGGCAAAAACCTCAAGGCAGAGGGTATGGTAGGTGGTAGGGGGATGTGGCTCAAGACATGATCAGGAAGCAGAGAGAGACTAAGCTCAGTTCACCTAATATATACCTCAAAGGCACATCCCCATTGACCTACCTCCTCCAGCCACACCCTCCCTTCCTTCAGTTACCTCCCAGTTAGTCCCTATTAGGGGATTGATTCACTGATTGGGTTAAGGTCCATAACCCAATCACTAATCCTTCACCAATAATCCTTCTTGCTTTGAGTGAGAACACAGGAGCTTTTGGGGGATGTCTCACATCTAAACCATAAAAGGATTGTTAGATAATTTGTCATTCTGAGATGTGGCAACTTAAGACTTCATTTAGAATTTATTTTAGTACTTCATTTAGAATGTATTTGTGTGTATGATTCCTTGAAGAGAGTCAAGTTTATTTTTCTCCATTTGGTAAGTCTTTTATCCAAAATAGTTTCCCCAATGATTTGTCATAAGTTTTATTTTAAATGAAATTCTTATAGACATATTCTTTGAGAATTGTTTTCTGGTCTCTTTGTTCCTGTATCTCCTGACTCCTATGTGAATACTCCATTGTTTTCATTTTTATACTTTTCATAATATCTTTAAAAAAAAAACACTGTATTTTCCAGACGTATTTTGGAATAAATTTGCCTTTTTCTCCCAAGCACCATTATCAGAGTTTGGGAAATGCATTGGCTTTACCACTATACTGTAAAGGATTAGTAGACATGCTTAAACTGTTAACTGGATGTTTATTTTTTCTTCCATTTAGTCAGGCCTATTTTATATTATTATATATATTTGCTAAAAAATACCTTTTGCATTCTTTGCTAAATGAAATCAGGATTTTGTTGCCAGCAAGGGGTATGTTTTCTTTATTTTTTGTGAAATATTCGAAACATATAGATAACAGAGTAACAGAATTAGCATGTTTTTACTCAAACTTAACTTTGCTAACTAGGTATTTTACCATATTTACCTAATATATTATTTAAGCAATGAAATATTATAGAACTCTTTGGACTCTTTTTTAATTCCTCTCAGTATTTTTCTTCTTGTAGTAAAACATACTGTATTAAATATTTCTCAGTATTATGTATACTTTCAATTATATATATATATATATATAATTTTTAAGTTTTAAAAGCATGAATGAGATATTTCATTAAATTTTTATTATTAAATACTCAGTTTGATATAGAAAAAGGAAAAGAAGAAATGTCTTCACTCAGAATTTATTTATGTTATAAATGATTAATAGAGGTCAAATTAATATTTGATAACTTTTCTTAAACTGAGTCTGTATTTTGATTTCATGCAAATATTAAAAATGTTTCAAACCTGAAGTTTAAACAAATATGATATTTGAAATGTTTGTTTTTGTGTTGCATTTCTAATTTTTGTGTTTTGGTTATAAATTGACAATTTATAATTATATCTATATTTATGGAGTAAAGAGCATTTATGATCAATTATGAATACAATATAGATTAAATAAACAAATCTAATTAACATATCTATCATCTCAAATACCTGAGGATATTTTGGTGGTAAGAACATTTGCAACTTACTATTTCAGTGATTTGGTTGTCTCCTTCTCTGGGTGGGGATATGGGGGAGGATTTTGCCACCAGTCTAGTGCTATGGAACTCCAGAGTATTGTGGAACTAGCCCCTGCTCTTTGTTGAAATTATCTATGGTGGTCACCTCCAAGGCAGGGTGGTGTAGGCTGATATTGGAGGCAGGTCATCTAGGGAATACAGCCAGCTACAGTCAAAAGTGACTACTCTCTGTGTGGCACTGAGCCAACTTGGGGGAAGGTCAACATAGCTTAAATGAGACCACTTCTTTTACCCGTTATACCATATCTATGGAGCATGCAGTGACTCAGACAATTCTAGAGGTTTTCACCAAGGTGTTCTTGTCTACATAGGGGCTAATGAAATCTGGGGTCTCTTATTCTATCATCTTGCTGATGTCTCATTACTCGTTAATTTCTGGAATTTGTATTTTTAAAAGTGATACAGACAGAGTTTGAAAACCTTTGAGAAGCCCCAATTATCCTTTATTGTATAGTGGATAATCAAGAGACAGAAAGAGTGCAAATTCATGAAAGGTAAAAGCATAGTAAAAATCAACCCAAACTTGTACTTTGAACTTTACCTTGTATTTCAGTAAACAAGCACAGGCTATTGCAAATATTCCGAGGCAAAAACAATTGCACTGAACTGATGTTGAAAATAAAATGCTTAAATTGGTTGTAAACAGGTTGCTTCCTAATTTTAGTTTTGTTGTAGATGATACCTTTAAATTAAAGGAGACCTTTATTTGTGATTTTGTATCTTTTTTTTCTTTTCCATGTGAGTTTTACGTTACTCTGCTCACATGTAATTTTCCTTACATTGTATATCTTATTTTTCTTCATATTCTACCTGTGTTCAAGTATATTTTCTTACATTTCATAGGTGACAGTTAATACTTTTATTTATTGAAATATGAAAAATACTCCCCCAAAGAATCAGAAGTCAAAGTAAGTCTGATTTTTTCATGCTGTTTTTCTCAGTTTACATCAATATTTCTTTTTAATTTCCTTCTAAATCAAATTGCCTTTCTGTTTCTTTTTCTCCCTGTCGTTTCTTTTCCTTTCTTAATGATTTTGTATTTTTCTCTCATCTTTTGGTTTGTAAATAAAATCTAAGTTAGTAATTAAAGATCTGCATGTCTCAAATAAGCAGTAATTTTACAACTAATATTTAAAATTCTTATATCTTTATGAATAAGAAAAATAATCTTTACCAAAATATTTTGCTAAAAATTCCTCTGTGTTTGTGTGTTTACTGAAACAAGGAAAGAGACTAATAATAGTCACAAAAACCCTCAGAGAAACCTCCTTTGGCTCAGAAATTATTCTTGCTTGGAGCTTAATATTTCTGTAAAAAATAGAGAGGTTCTTCTAATACAATCACTCCAAAGCAAGATAAACAGGGTTGATGATTAGAAGTGATTTTTTAATTAGCCTTCAATTAGTTTTCTAGCATTTAATATAACGAAATTTAGTCTCACTGGTATTAAAAGGACCAAGCTTAGTCCCAGAAAGTTATCTCCCAGTTCTTTTTTTTTTTTAACAAAAAGCTTTCTAGTGAAGAGAAAGAAAGAAAAGAGGCTAAAAAAGTATTTTGTATCATATTAAAACTTGGATCCTAGGTTATAAGAGGCATACAAGTCATATGGTCTGATTCCCAACTATCTAAGAACCAGTTTATGATGAGTCATTGCAACTGTGAACTGCTGGTGAACAGGCCTTCATTCACATAGTTGAATGTGAAATTATACTAACTTTTAGGTATTATTTTCTGTTTATTATTAAATTTATTTTTGTGCTGAAAATATATAATGTTTTTAAGATTTCCATTGGAAAATTGGAGATTTTCCTTATTTTTTCAAATATAATTAATATTGAAAATACTGAAGACTGTATAACAAGTTAAATCTTTCATTTCTAAGTAGAGATTTACACTATTATGTATACATATTTACAGTGGGCCCTCTGTGTCCATGCATTATTCATTTAACTAACCACAAATCAAAAATGCTTGCAAAAAGTTATATCATTACTGAACATGTATAGACTTTCTTCCTTGTCAGGTAACAACTATCTACATATCACTTATACTTTATGAGGTATCTAGAGATACCTTGAAGTATATATGAGACTGTTATAGATGATATGTGAGTCCTATGCCATTTTATGTAACATAATTGAGCATCTGCTCATTTTGATATCTTATATCCAACCCCCATAGTATACTGATACATATACATTTATACAAATTCTCACACCTATAAAATACACAAGCACATTTCCATGTGTATAGGTAGATGATTATTCATATTGCACAAGTCCATGGTTCTTTTTTTCTCAAACGATATGATCTGTTTATTCTAAGGTAAAGGATGTTGAAATTCCCATGGAGAGTTGGTAGGTTTTCTACCTTCTCTTTGAATGTCTTACAGTATTCTTTCTTTGCTTTAAAACGATGCTGTCTAGTTACCTACTGAATTCTGTCCATTATATCTTATTGGATGATTCATTCTTCTATTGATTATTAATGATCCTCTTTGTCCATTAAATATGAAACCTTAATTTGTAATTTCAACTTTTTTCCAGCAGAAATATTAACTCATTTACTCTTTTTAATAGTGTCTGTCAAGTGTATCTGCATTTTTAATAGTATCTGTCAAGTGTATCTTCATTTATCTTTCTTTAAAATCTTTTCTATAATTATTTGTATATTTTGCTGTCACTTCATATATGTTCAAACTATAAGAAAATTTGAAATTGCCCATTTTTCAATGGAGCATTAGTTTACCCAGGGTCCTAATGATTATTGAATCAACAATTTTTACTTCTTTTGTTTCATTTTTATTTTTTTACCTTATTTCTGCTGAAATAATCCATTCTTAAAATTCAGTTAATTAGCTTTTACTTTTCTTTTCCTATGAAAATAAAACTATTCTATTTATTATCACTTTTGTTTAAAATTGATTTATGATTATATATAATTTAATTGATATTATCATAAAACATTGATTTTTTAATCTCACTCTAGTCTCTAAGATTTGGTTCATATTATATTAATTTTGTTGTAGCAAGCCATCTTTTCAGAAGGAACTTGTTCCTAACAGACTTTGAGCTCCTGAATATCCAAAATTAACTTTATTTAGCTCTCTTATTTGAATGATCATTTGATTAACTACACAGTTCTTGAGTTAATATCACTCTTCCCTCATGACATAGAAGAGTTTGATTGATTGGCTTTATATATTCTCAGCTCAAGCACAGTTTGATGTCTCTGTCTCTTTGATTCTCTTCTCTGCATGTAATATACTTTGCTCTTTGAAAATATTAACAATTCTAACTTATCTGAGACGTTCTTAAATGTCACTAATGTTTGTCTGGGTTGTAGCCTATTCACTTTTTTCTGTTCTTAGTTATTCATTTCAAACTTTGGACTCATTTGATTGATTACTTACTTCACTCACTGCTCTGTTGTTTTTGGTTGGAATCTAGAACCTGGAACCCTACACAATGGCTATTTTACACACACACACACATACACACACACACACACACACATTCTTTATATAATCTTACTTTATTTCATTTTTTTCTCTAATTTCTGAGAAATTTTCCTTTCTCATTCTTCTAGTTTACTATCTTCAGCTGTCTCCTTTCTGTTTTCAATATAGGTATACATACATAATAGTATTTTCATATATCTAAAGAATTTTGAGTATATTACAAGCTTGCATACTTTTCAAAATACATTGACCCATCTTATCTTTATAATTATTATATTAATTATATATTGTTGAGTCCCATAAACTCTCTTTCCTCATGACTTAATATTTTTTTAAAGAGAGAGGGACAGTGAGAGAGAGAGAAAGAATGAATCCATTTTATTTAGTTTTTCATGTGGCTTTTGTTGCTCTGACATTTCACTGAGTATGTGGTGCTGGGGTTCGAACCCGCGTCCTCATGCATGCCAGGCAAAAGCCACAACCACTGAGCCACTACTCCAGCCCCATAATTTGTGTTTTAAAATTAATTTTGGTGTCTCCATGTCATGCCCTGGATTTAATACAAATATCTGGTAATACTGGGTTGTTCATTTATATTTCTTGCAGAAAACTTAGATGAAAGATTTTATTTGTTCAACTGTAATAGGAGTCCCCCTTGACCTGTTGAAGAAAATCAATCTTATAGGAGCCCTGTTCTGGGCTTTTCAGAGAAGGGTTGAGGTATGTGGCTACATGGAGTAGGGGGAGCTTATGTAATAGGGACTCCATTTCCATTTCTATCTGAGATAATTCCTGCACCAACACCTGGTATCCTTTGGATGCACCCTTCTTATATGCAAAGCTATGAGCACAACTTTATTCAATATCTTATTACTTTGCTCCTCCAGTCTTATTAGTTAGCCTGCTTCTCTTTCCGTTCCAATATCTAAACTAAGTGATGCATCTGGACATCAGTGCAATTCTTCAAAAAGCAGTGCTTGAAGTTTAGTGAAGGACAACATTTTTCTGGTGCCAATCACTTATAGTAGACGATGGTGGGAATGACCCTCTCATATAATTGTTCTGAAAGCAACACTTTCATCACATGGATGACTGCTGCCCTTTTAACTCCATGTTGACTTTCTTTCCATCTGAAATTTATGATGAGAATTGTTCTTTCTTTTACCAGTCTTTTTTCATTATGTGTTGTGAGCTTAAGTTTATTTCTTTTTTAGACCCTTCCAAATCTGATACCTGTCTAAAAGGCTCCATAATTCCCTGTCTGTTAAATGATAGGGGAAGTAGATATGTGCCCCATCCACCAAAACTATTCAAATTCCCCCATGGCAGTAGCTCCTTACACAACCGTTTTGCCTCTCACCTCAAGACTGTGTTAAAGGATAGCTTCTTTCATTTTTGAAGAGCTCCAATCATTAGAAACTATCATGAAAAGAAAAGTGATTCTAAGCCCCTGAAAGATTTGATCAGAAATCTACTGATAGCATTCATTTTATCCGTCCACCTTTTCAATGAGAGACATTCTCTTTTATCTGTAACAATACAGATGGTTTGAAGGACCTGCCTTTTCTTTATAGATCAGAGGGACAGTTCTTCAGTCTGTGAGATGTTGCAATGAAAAGTTAGCCTTTCTTTATTTTTAATGTTATATTTAGAGGAAACCACCTCATATGAGAAAATGTGTAATAAAAATTAAATAGCAGACACAATGAAGAATAGAATACTACTCCCTTCTTAGTTCATGAACATTTGAAACTAGAGGGCTACTCAAGTTGGTAATATCTAATATATGCGAGAATTTGCTTAATTTGGAGATCAGTCCAGACTTTGCCTTCAGTGAGAGAACACTTCTTGGACATTGATTAGTGCAGTGCAAAGATAGTTCCTTCTCAAAAGACAGATTCACATCACTCTGTGCAAATTTATACAGCATCATAGAACTCACATTTTCTACAGGAAAACTTATTAAATAATCCAGCATTTAAGCAGACTTCAAACTCCCATGGTCAGGGTAAGTTTGGCACAAAGTACATAATGGGGAGCAGATAAACCCTCATTCCTCACCTATATCACTTTCTATAAGTGGATGCCGTAACTATTAATGGAGGAGGCACATTTATCAGTAGTTTTGCAAAACATTCTTGGTGATTATTGTACACCATCTTTTCTACTTCCTAATCTGTCCTATGGACGTATGGGTTTTTGCTATTATTTTCAATTTAAACTGTAATTTCCTATCTCTTAGCTGTTTCAGAAAAAAAATAATAATTATGTCATTGAAGACTTTCTTACTCAAAATATAAACATGTCTATAGGACAGCTTTGTGCTATTAAAATAATTAATAGGACTGGGAACAGGGCAACCGCCCCACCAGTGACTCTGTGATGCTCCTGAGAAACACTTCATGCTGCAGGAGTGCAGGCGGTATCCTACGGTAGGACAAAGCCCTCAGTGTGGGGGAACATTACCCCCCACACACTAATTTTTCACCACCGAAGGAATAGAGTGGTGCATTAATGAACATAAACGCAAGTTTGTCGCGCCCACTCATTCAGCTCCACGGGGGATGGAGCTACCCCGGAGGGGAGGAAAGAGCGCACGTATCCTAAGCAAGTGTCCTAACCTGGTCGCAGTGGGCAACGCCTTCTGCGTTGCTCATAGTTTGCAAGAGCTGATTCTACAGCTCAGGGATTAAGAGCAGTAGGAACCTACACCCGCGCAGCCGGCGCAGCCGCAGATTTGAGGTTTCCCCGAGGGCGGGGCCGCATGCTCACTCAGTAAGAGCGAAGCCAGACCCATAGTTTAAGCACGGACTTGAGGCCTCAGCCTCCACGGTCAGACAAAGAGAATTTACCGCGGTGGGATCTGGCCATCTACCCAAGGGGCAGCGTGGTGCTGGGATCCCCCTCTCCAGGTCTGGTCACTGCCAGCTTGACAGCCGGGAGAGGTGAGGAAACGGCACAGGAACTCTAACAGGGTCACGGTGGACAACACCTTTCCACCGGTGCTCACAGTTTGCATGAGCTGAGTCTCAAGCCCTTTAAATTAATTGCTCGCAACAGCAAAACTACTGCGGCAGGTTCATCGCAGTGGGCTGGCTCCGCCGCCATTGTGACGTCGCACTGAGGGCAGGGCTGGAAGCTCACTCAGCAAAAGTGAAACCAGATCCATCATTTAAACACCAGTCTCCAAGGACACAAAAACAGAATTTACCCCCTTGCAACCTGGCCGTCTGCCCAGGGGGCTGTGTGGAACTGCGAATCCCCTCTTCAGCTTGCAGATCTTTCAGACGGTGACCTCCTGCCTGCCCTCCTACATGCCCAATAGGAGGAGTCAGTGAACAGATCCCAGCACAGTAGGGCATATCCTTCTCAAGGGGACTGCCTGCCTCAGACTCCCCAAAAGCTGCCTGTAATGCTCTACAAGGCAAAGTCTGACTTTAGCCTCAGGAACCTTTGAACAAAAGGGGCAGCCTGGGCTCTCCCTTAGCATCTGAGCCCTGTGCATAACCAAGGCTCCATAGGTCCTGAGCTCTTCAGGTGGA
>PVKS010050455.1:0-11486 GCA_004027875.1 Aplodontia rufa
AAAAAAAAAAACACCTGTCAAAAGTACCTGAAGACATACTATACCTGTAAACTATTTTTCTTAATAAATATTCATCATTATTTTATAATTCAACAGAATGTTCTGAAGATGATATACTCAAACATATAGCAAAGACACTACTTGAAAAAATAAACTCAGCAATTCTGCAATAAAGATTATTCCGCATCCTGTATGTGTGGATGTGATAATTGCTATTCAAGTGTTTACTTATACAAGTCAAAGCCAGGTTATAAGACATAAGCCTCCTGATTATAAATAATTTTCCTTGGCATGATCTTTGCCTATGATAATTCACAGTTATTCCATAATACCTGTTGTTTTAGAGGTTATAAACCAAAAGCAAAATTCAACAAGAAAAAACATCTCTTTCCTACTGGACATAGAAAGGAGAGCTCTTTTTTTTTTTCTAAAAATGTGAGTAAGAAACAGCATATCAATTTTCATTGTATTGCTTTATATTACTACAAATCCCATGTACATTTTGACAATATTTAATGTGTTATTACAAACATACATTTGATGCTTTGCATATAAATGCAAAATATATAATAAAATGATTTTGAAAGATTTTATAAATATTGCTATAGAATAAATAAATGTAAATCTAGAATATATTTCCATGCTTGAAAAAATATTTCTTGAGAAATCACACTATTTGCAAACACCTTTCTCTATGACCAAATTAATATGCTACTCAACCCCTAAAGGGAATCCTCAAGTTCAGAAGAAGACATCACCAGAAAGTCAAAGAAACAATGAGGAAGAACACAGTGTGAGGAATAACACTACACAGATTCAAGTCTTTCTCTCTATTTATAAAGGCAGTTATAACATTAATATGAAAATAGACAGAAAAATTGAACCAAATATGACTGGGAAAATTCTTGGTTAACCGTGTATCTGCTAAAGGATCTGTACCCAAAAAATACAAAGAGCCATTAAAAGTCAACAATAAGATAAAAATCCCAGTTTGCCCAACAGTTGTCAAAGTAAATAAAATACTTCCTAGGGCTGCCATTAACAATATACCATAAGCTGGGTGGTTAAAACAAGATAAATGTATTGTCTCCCAATTCTGGAGGCTGCTAGTTCAAAATCAATGTGTTGTCATGGTTCATTCAAGCTGAAGACATCGAGAGAATCTCTCCTGTAACTGTCCTCTGCTTTCTGGTGTCTGGCTAGCAGCCTTTGTTTCTCCTTGGCATCACCTTGGTCTTTGCCTCCCATGTCAGTTAATTCTACCAATGTGCTTGTCTGTACACAAATTTTCTGTTTTTATAAAGATACCAGCTTATCATTATGAGAGGTCCATTTTAATTGAGTATGATCACTTCTCTACTAATTACCTGTGCAATGATCCTTCTTCTAAATAAGATCATATACTGAGAAACTGTAGGTTAGGACTTCAGCAAGTAAATTCTTAGGGATACAATTCAACTCATGATAGATCTGAATAGATATGTCATCAGAGAAGACAAGTAGGTAGTAAGTAAACATAGGAAGAAGTGCTCAACATCACAGAGAGAAATGCAAATTAAAACAACAATGAGATATCACCACACACCTATTAGAATGTCCAAAAACAAAACACTGACATTAGATGCTGATGAGGATGTGGAGCAAAGGGAATTTTCATTATTTACTGGTAGGAGGGCAAACGATGCAATCATTTTGGAAGATAATTTAGAAATTTTTTACAATACTTAGCGGTCCTACCATTTAACCCAGCATTTGTGTTCCTAGATATTTTCAAGTGGGTTCAACATTATATCTATACTCTCATACACACACACAGAGACACACACATACACAAAGAGACAGAAAAAGAAAGAGAGAGATTGTATGTGTGAAAACATGCATATAAACCTTTAAAGCACATTTATTAATAATTACTAAAAATTGGAAATTAGGAGGAACTGGATGCGCATCAGTTAGTGAAAGAATAAAAAAATAGTGCATATCATGGAATATTTTCATCAATAAAAACAAATGTGCACTGGAGACACTAAAAGCAATACAGGAACATGTATATTTCTAAGTAAAAATATCCATCCTGAAAATATTATACATGGAATGATTGTAACTATGTACTATTCTCGAAAGGGTAAAACTATAAAAATTGAAAGATTTGTTTGACAGGGCATAAAGTAAGGGGTAGAACAATGAATTGGTGGACTAAATAAGTGAATATGTAAAGCAATTATATTAATCTGTATGATTATTTAATGTTAGAAATGATATTATGCATTTGTCAAAACCATTAGATTGTATGTCACAAAGAGTGAACTTAATGAACATGTGTACATAAGTTATGAGAATGTATCATCATTGATTTAATCATAATAGTGTCCTACAATAAGCAAGATAAAAACAGGGGAATCTGGGTGAAAAGGGATAGAGAATACATGGTAAATTCTCTATTTTCAAATCAAGAAGTCTATAAACCTCTAGGATGACCTTAAAATAGTCTATTAATAAAATGTTAGTAAATATATAAGTAAATACAGCATATTTTTAAACAAAGTACTAAAATTACAGAAATAATACTTTCTGAGATCATAAAATCCATGCTAGTAAAACCTTCATTACCACCAGAACACAGCAGTAGCATATCAGAGCGTGTAGGGCTTCTTATTCTTAGAAATAGCATTATCATTCAATCATTTTACCATAATTTCTTTGTTCAAGTTTATGATTCTCAGAATGCACTTTTTATCCTTGCCTAAACTAGCTGATATTTCAAATCACTTTTTTCCTTTTGTTATTTTTTTATCAGAAATAGCTATGCCTTATCAGTTTCATTGTTTATGCAAAATTTAATTGAATACATTTTTCTGTTTGTTGCTGTTATTGTTAATATTTAGACATTTCCCATCTGAAATTTTCTCTACTCTATTTAAAGACAATTTCTAGAAAGCCTTTACAATGTTAGTTTACTTGTCATGACTCTTAATTAACAGAATCTACAAAATGTAAGTCATTTGTTCCCATTGTTTTTCTTTCCCATTTTACATTTTAAAATGTCTTTACTTTTGTCTCCAACATGAGGAAAATGCTAGTGCAGATACTAGGGAAATTATTTTCAATATATAAACTCTACAACTTAGGTTTTGTATTTTCACTTTAATACTCAATCTTTATAAAGATATATAGTATGGGAAGATTTTTCGTTTGCTCGTTAACTGAATCACAGATATCTTAATATTTATCTCAAAATCACACAGCTAGTAAATAAGAAGCTGGCTTTAGATTTACGTCTAAAGTAAGCCTTCTAAATTTTACTGTTGCTATATTCAGTGAATTAATTTCATGCTTTCTTTCTCCAATATTGTTTACTTACAATAGAGTCAGTAAATAATGGAAGAAACGGTAGGTGGAAACCTCTGTCCTTAGGAGGTTTACACCTGAGGTTTACATCTGCTGCCTTAAATGTATATGCACCCAAACAAATAAGATAAAAAGAAGATAAATAAGATAAAAGAAGATAAATAAGATAAAAAGAAGTTTTCAAATTATAAAAGACATTCTTCAAACAGTGGAAAAGTGGAAACCAGGCCCAGAATCCTTCCCTTTACAGCCTATCAATCTACACCCTAAGGATTTTGTCTGAGACTTCATCTCTTTCCCTTTGGTTCTGTATTTGTATATAAATTATGAGTGTAAGAATAGCAGAGAGAGATAGAGGAAGAAAGAGAAAGGGAATGACATTCATTGAAAATTTAGTTATTACTGAATACCCAAAGTAGCACAGAAAGTGTGAGACAGGAGCTGGGGAATCACAAATAAATAATATTTAATAAACATAGAAGATGATAGGAATTATAGGAACAAGAGCCAACGTGAAAAACATGGCAGAGGCAATATTACACAATAAGAAGAAAGAAATTAAATCAGTAAGAATACCAATACAACAAAAATTCATTAGCAACAGCAATAGGCAAGGAGATTCAATAATTCTCCTCGTATTCTGGCATGACTGGCAGCCTCACAATTCCCACTCTTCTCCAACGCTTCCTCCCAGAAGCAAAATGAGGAAGGAGGTGATCACATGGCAGATAGAATAATTATGTATTTTTATTACATAGAAAGGCATTTTTAGTTTTAATAATCCCTTAAAGTCTATGTTCAAAAAGCAGATACACTCCAACTTTATGTAATCATTCTTTCCAGATTCTGTTATTTTCCTTCAGTTTTTTTTTTATGATTAGGAGAATGATAAACCTAGATATCAGGAAGAAAAAAGGTGTTGGATATGCGTTGTTTAACCTGTACATTTCACTTTCATCTGAAATTTGCTAAAGAAATATCATTATTTTATTTCAGTTAAAAAGTTCAATTTTCCTCTGACATCAACCTTCTTAAATACTTAACAGTTTCAATTTTTTTAAAATTCCCATTAAATAAAAATAATGAAAACTTGTTGTCTCATTTTCTGTTCTTAAATCACCCATTTTCAAATAATTATTAAAAGTCATAATATTACTTTATTTTAAAATTAATTTAATATTATTCAGATTTATCTAATGAAATCTAGACCCACTAAGCCTGAATTGATTATGCATATTCATTTTTCTTACATATATTGTGGGGAATAATAAAACTTCAAATAAATTACATGGGAATCTGTCATTCAGCATGTACAATTTGAGGCTACTTTGTTGTCAAATATTGGCTTTAACAAAATACTGTACAAGTTAGCCAGTTTCATATATGTAGATTAAGAACATGCTCGCAAAATAATTAAGACTCACGCTCTGCAGTATGCTATGGTTTCTAGCATGTCCTTTGTGCATAATAAGGGCAGATTTGGACATTTATGTACTGTGATAATATTCACCTTTCACTCAATTAAAAATATCCCCGGCATGATTCTGTCTAGTTGAAGGCTAAACTGAGGCTCAGTGACTCATTATTACATTTTATATAAATAAATCATAGATAAGTTGATTATAAGGATATTTGATAAGTTGTGTGTAGAACACAAAATACTTTTAGAAATATCACTGAAAAATGCTATTTTATTGTTCAGTTAAAAATGTGTCTATAAATTTTCGTTCAGGCATAGGAAGAAACATGTAACAAGATTCAAATAAACTTTCTGTAAAATCATGAGGCTTGTACTTCTGTGTTAAGCGAAAATGACAGAGAAAACTATTTATGAATAATAGTCCATTTTGACTTGGCTTTACATGTTTTTTATTTCACTTTTTGTCTTTAATGTAACCTTGAACGATTCTTTACTTTGAACATTTGTCCTTTACCTATTATGATTCCTCATTCTTCCCATTTGGTCCATGTTTTCAAGATGAAATTCTACCCATCCTTCCCCAGCTAGACCTCAACTACTCTGGGATATTGCACTTCTCTCTCCTGACACATCCTTCTGTTTCATAGGGTTACATTTTAACAGAAATAGATCCATTTCCGCATGTCATCTGAATGCTTCTGTTTACCTATCTTTTTTATAAACTGAATTGAGTATATAGTTCAGTATTTTTTTATCTTTGGAGGTATAAATTAGTTTGCAAAATATTCTGCACACAGGGACATCAATTTATCTGTCATATTATATTTAGTTTATGTAATTATCACACCATATAACAAACTTGTTCGTTTATCACCATAAAATAATTGAAAGGATCCCTTCATATAAAAACTGAATATTTTGGGGAGAAATTAATATAATTCATTTAGAAATTACTAATAAAATTCTGTAAACAAACTCAATATTTATTGACATTGACTTAACTTAAAACTTTGCTGAATCCAATGAAACTAGGAGTGAAATCCCATGTGAAATATTTTTTAAATAGCAAATAAATATTAATTCAATTTAAATATTACCACTCCAAATAGAAAGTAATTTAAAAAGACATTTTCTAATTAAGGCAATATATATCCATTTTTATTTGTGATTATATAGGTCAACAGAATATAGTTTAGAAGATGCAAAGAAGATAAATTTACAGGTTTTGAAGTTAAAATTCAGCTGTCCCACACAAAAACTGAATAACTGAGCACATTACTAAAGCTTTACAATTTTTGGCTCTTCCTCATGAAATTGACAATGCTTCAAAAGATCTTTGAAAATTTAGTTAAAAAAATGCCTACTTAATGTAGCCATGTCCACATATTAGACATTTGATAAATATGAGGACATTTACTTTTTACCTCTTTTCCTTAGTCCTTCACATATTTGAGATGTCCATGTCTGCCCAATTATATTATACCTGAAGAGCACACTGTGGTTATTTTTCATTGAGAGAAAAGAAAAACATTCCAAATTTGTGTAATACTCTGTACAAATAAAAACTTCAAGATTGATTAAATGTCAACAGATAAAAATACATTTCTTTAGCTGCATTCCCTGGCCAAAAAAAAAAAAAAATTCAGACTAGCAAAATTCAACGACTGTCCCTATATAGCTAATAAATTCTTTCACCTTAGAGAAATTTAATAGCACCTCAATAGTTAATTTGCTAATTCCTTTTATTTTTTTCAGCAATATTTGGCAGAACTCAGTCATTTTAAAAATAAGTTTATATCATTTAATGTAGCTTATACTACTCATGTATTATTCATAATTTCTCTACTCAATCATTTAAGTATTAAATACAAAATAAATATCTTTATTTATATTTAATTTAATTTTAATTTCACCTCAGAAAATAATAATATTATCGTGCTTTTCTTTTTTTAAAGAGAGGAACCTGAGAGAGAGAGAGAAAGATAGAATCAATTTTATTTAGTTTTTCATGGACTTTCGTTGCTCGGACAATTCATTGTGTATGTGGTGCTGGGGTTTGAACCCGCATACTCGCGCATGCAAGGAAAGCATCCTAATTGCTGAGCCACCACTCCAGCCCCTTGTTGGGCTTTTTATTTATTTGTTTTAGATATTTTTGTACAAATGAATTCACATCTGACTTTTTGCGTTTGGCTTCTTATATTTTAAAATCAATTAAATTGTAAATATTAGTTGTTCTAAAATTCAAATAGGGTGCTGGAGTGGTGGTTCAGTGGTTAAAGTGCTTGCCTGGCATGAGCAACAACCCTGGTTCAAACCCCAGCACCACATACAACAGCTAAATATTTGAGCAATGAAGGCCAAAAACACACACACAAAAAAATTCAAATAACATTAGAGCACACTGTGAGGTTTTCAGTTCAAGTGAAGGGTTCAAACCTTTTGAAAACTTAAACTTTTTTTTAAATGAAAGTCTTTTTATTTGCTCAATATAAGTCTTAAATATTGGAGGGAAATGTTGTTACATAACCATGCATACATGGATACTGATAAAGCAAGTTAAGGCCGATCCTAGTCCAGGATCTCTCCCCACTTTTTTCACTCCCCGCTCTCATGGCTCCTCTGCATTACCTCCACATTACAGTTAGAAGTAATCCTATACACATGTATTAATTTTCAAAATTTTTAATTTCTCTGCCTGCCTGTGTACATTTGGGTTTTTCATGGGAGTTGAGAGTCCCCAGTTGCATTGATAACCCTCCTAATCACTCCCTCCTCTACCTGCATCCATCCCTTCTCTCCTGACCTTCATAATTATGGTTCCCCCTTCTTGTGTGAAATTTCACCTATATTGAGATTATTATTTAAGCTTAGTTAATTTTCATCCTGTCTTAGATTTTAAGCTTAGTTAACTTTCATCCTGCCTTAGATTTTTCTAGCTTCCACATACAAGAGAAAACATTGGCCTTTCTTAATAGACACCCACTTATCATCACATCAAAACGTTGCAAATGCATGGCCAATTGTCTTGTTTCCACATTGTACCTCTATGAGCAACTCACTCAGAATTCATCAGGGAAGAAACAGAAGCAGCTAGATGTCTGCGCAAGAGAAAACGGAGTCCAGATGCATGGACACAGTAATGCAGGATCACTATCGGAGGAAACAGCATTGCCACTGGGCAACAGTTTAGTAATGTTGAGATATTTGAACAGAAAAAAAAAATGCACCAGTGTGTTCAACACATGCTTTTGCCATTTTCACAGGGAAGTTCTTGGGGCAGCACCTTCAGAAATAAAGAATGCATATCTTCTCACAAGATCACTTCTGAAATCAAATAAAGATAACTATAAATTGTAAAGGAATAACTGGAAATGTTTGAGAATACCCTAAAATACAAGAGAGTAAAATACTTTTGACATAACGTTTTTTTTTTTTTTAATGAAGAGAGAGTCAATTTCTTTTGTTTTCTTTTCTTTCTTTTTTTTTCTTTTCTGTTTTTTTTTTTTTTTCCTCCACTGGGTCCCTCAGTTGTATATATAGTGCTGGGAATCAAGCCCAGGTCCTCACATATACCAGGTATGCCTTATACCACTGAGCCACCTCTCTAGCCCCTTGACATAACTTTTAAAACTTTAAAAGAAAAATGGAAACTAATACCACTTCCCCAAAAGAAACTATGTATAACGAACTAATAGCCATTGACTATGTACGTTGTGGTCCTAAGGAACATCATCAAGAAGATGTGTAATACAGAACATCATCAAGAATATGTATAATCAAGCAAAACTATCATAAGTCTGAAAAACAGAATCCCTATGCACATAGGAAATATTTCTAACCCTCACCAATGACTTGATGTCTGGCCATAATGCCCCATTGTGACTTGACTATTAAGTCTTTGTATTTACAGGTTGAATGTTACTATTTTTTAAAAAATTTGTTTGTAGTCCTTTTCTGTATTTATTTTTTAAAAATTTGTATATACTCAAAAAACTATTGTGCCTACCCTGTAGCTTGCCTTATCACTATTTAACTTGTGTCCTCTGATAAAAGGAAGATTTTAGTTAACAGAGATTTGTTTTTGTCTTTGGTTACGGCTAGTGCTTTGCTTTATGTAACCTGGGAAACACTTCCTAATCCCAAACTCATGGAGTTGTTCCTGCAGGTACTCTTCTGTAGGATTTATTGCTTTGTGTACATATTTAGATCTAAACATCTGCCTAAAGTTTATAATTAAGAAAAATTTAATTTATCTAACTGTGTATTAGAATATTGAGCATAGTTCTGAAAGCAAGCAGTGTTTAAATTCTTTATTAATTTGTAATTCTGAGAAAAACCTTCCATATTAAGGCATTAAGCATAATGACTACTACAATGTCTAAACTTTTTTTTTTCACATTATGGAAATTCACTTATCTCTCTAGTTTTCCAGGAATTGTTTATTATGACTAGGTATTAGATTAATATAGACATAAATGAGTCAAATATCAGTGATGATTGGTGATTTTTAAAAAATTATTCCAAGCACTCATTTCTAGTGATATTTGACTTTAAAATCTACATTGCTGATAGAGACAAAGATACACCAACCTCCTTTTCATTGTTGTTCATGTAGTATACTTTTTCCATCATTTATACTTTATTATTTTGCGTTTTTAATTTAGGGCTATCTTTCATAGGAGACATTAATTCAATGTAATTTGAATTGCTTTTCACAAATTAGACAAAAGAATATGAAGCACTAAAATTCTACCTGTTACCCTCTGTGTTATTGTTCCCACATACTTAAATTCTAGATATAAAATCTTTTAAGTTGTCATTTTACATTAGTATTTATTTAGATTTTTTCCAAATCTCTGCACTATGCCTTATACTTTTTTCCTTTTTGCATTTCCATAGATCTACCCAGGATCATTACAATCATACTGCTTGAAGAATTCATTTTATTGTTAACTATTCAATTTTTAATGATGATTTCTTTCAGCATTTATACTAAAAAGTCTTTTTCCCCCCTTCATTTTTATGGATTTTTTTTCTAACTACAGAGTTCTTCTGTGGCAGGTATTTTCTTTTAAAACTGCAAAAAGTTCATTTGATTTGTCTTTTCTTTTCCATGAACTCTGTTGGTAAGTTAACTGTCAGTCTTATGGCTGACTTGTTGAAGATAATATGTCTCATATTGTTCTCTGCTTTCTATTAAAATTTTTCTTTGTCTTTGGTTGCTAGCAGTTATTATCTTCCTAGATGAATGCTTCCTTGTAGTTCCATGATTTGGGTTGGTAAAATGTGATAAATTTTACTATTAGCAACTATCAAATATTAGTGTAATTCTTTTTTCCCCACTCCCCCTTTCCCTTTCTTTCTCCCTACCTTGCCCTCCAATTCCTTATTGATCATTGTCCATGTGTCTCAAATTTTCCATAAATTACATTTCTACCCTGGTCCCCATACACTGCTTACACATAATTTAGGATTTCTGTTTTTCTTTATTTTGGCAACATACCTCAGTCCTCATATTTTTTTCTGATCTATCCTCCAGTTTACTAGTCATCTATTCAGGTATAATTAACCTGCTAGTAAGTCTGTTTATTATGTTCTTAATCTGTTAATGTACTTTTTCATTACAATAATGATCATATAATTTTTTTCTTTTTTTCTTTTGTACTGGGATTGTACCCAGAAAGACATTACCACTGAATCACATCCCCAGTCCTATTTATTTATTTATTTATTTAGAGACAGGGTCTTGCTAAATTTCTAAGGCTGACCTCAAACTTGGAATCCTCTTGCCTCAGCTTCCCACGTTACTGGGACTACAGGCAGGCACCACTGAGCCAGAAAATCATTTGGTTCTTTAGTCATAGTTTTATTTGTCTTGATTCTTAGACCATGTACATATTTAAGTATGGTTTGAAATTTCCAGACATCTCAATTTTCATTGTCTATTTTTTCAGTCTGGATTTATTTTTCTCTCCTGTGACTGGTCAATTTTTAATAAATGTCACATTGAGTATGAAATTTGTATAGAAAATTTCAGGGTCTGGATGATATGATAACTCCCAAGCAGATTTGCTATTGCTACAGAGCAGCAAATACATTAGAGGCAATGAACTTAATCAGAAATTGAACTGATCAAAACTAGACTTCACTCTGTGATTCCTTCTTTCCTAGAACTTTAAAGGTTCCTAGAACTTCCTAGAAATATAAAGTCACTTATTAAAAC
Organism: Aplodontia rufa; assembly: GCA_004027875.1. NCBI lineage: Eukaryota > Metazoa > Chordata > Mammalia > Rodentia > Aplodontiidae > Aplodontia > Aplodontia rufa. The sequence goes on from PVKS010050455.1 coordinate 10,995, forward strand.
TCAATATATGACTTGAGGGCTTGAGGGTAAATTGTGAGTGTTAGACTCATCTCTCTTCCTTTCTATTTAGAATTCGTTCATCTTAAGTCCTTTATACCTTGAAAGTTTTTAGCTTTGAAAGAAATATTTTTAATATTTTTCTAGTTCTCAAAAGCAGGATTAATATTTCAGACAGTCCACCATTGCGAATAGTTTGCATGTACTCACACATACACATGTACAGATAAATAACTATATTCTAAGTTATAATACTTAGGATTCCATTTTAATCTAGATTTTTTTACACTTTTTAATTTTTGAATTATTATAAAATTATCAATTGGAATATTACAGAAATTATCAGGGCATTCTTCACCCAGTTTTTTCCAGCTGCAGCATGCTACGCAAACATAATCTGTAGAAATACATTAGCAAAACCTAGAAATTCCAACTGGCGCCAAACTGGTAACTAGACTACAGGACTTCATCAGATCAAATTTGTACATATTTTTT